>CABHPH010065034.1:4125-33274 GCA_902168325.1 Peromyscus nudipes
GGTAGTCACATTGTTGGTGGGGACAGGTGTGGGTGGGTGAAGGTAGTAACACTGTTGGTAGGGACAGGTGTGAACAGGTGAAGGTAGTCACATTGTTGGTAGGGAAAATGTGGTGACAGGGAAGGTATTCTACAGGCTATCACAGGGAGGTATAGGCACATGAAGGAACTCTACAAACTTATCAGGGAGCTTTGTGGAAAGGTGAAGGTAGTCTACAGATTGTTCCAGGGAGAGGTGTGGGCAGGTGAAGTGCATTCAGAAAGGAGGAGAGCTCACAGCTGTGTGATAGCAAGAGGCATGACAAGGCATGACATCTGAAATTAGAAGTTTGGAAAGTGTTTTTTTATTGTTGTTGTTGTTGTCTTTTTGGGGGGTGGGGTGTTGGTTTTGGTTTTCTGTTTCTTTCTGATTTAGAGGTCCAGAAAGTAACACTGGAACCTTCCAGATGGAGCAGAGGTGACAATGTTTCTCAAGGCTGGCATCAGCAGATGAGATGACTGCAGCAGGGTGAGACTGTGGGGGGCATGGGCAACACCAATTGACTGAAGTCCCCATGTGGACTGACCCCTCACAGTTGGTTTACTGTGGCTTGAAGTTGCCTTCCATATTCAGTCATGTTCCCAACTGGTGTTGCTGCTATGTGGTCTGAAGAATCATAGCCATGTCCTAGGAAATTTATGATACATTGACATAAACACAAAATGCCAATTAAATACATGGCTTTAGGGTAAGAATATTAAAACTAACACGCAGATATGAGAGAATAGAGTTAAGAAATCCACTTTAGTATTAAAAAATGTAAGATTTGGGTGGGTTTGGGGGATCCTCTGATATACTGGAAGGCTTTGCTGGCTGCCAGTATGCCTAATTAAGAAGGGTGAACATCCATTCACAGCCTGTGGGTGCAGGATCACATTGTCCAAGACAAACATGTTGATGGGAACGTCAGTAAACAGAAAGCTTTCTAAGAACTGACATTGAAATGTCCAGGAATTCTCCAGAAATATGAGCTGTGAGGGTTGTAGAAATAGTTAGCAGCATTTATACATGTATCCACCAGACATACCCAAGAGGTCTGTGAGTAGAAGGGGAATTAAACAATTACGTTTATAACACTCTATTAAATGATGAGGTAGACTTGTATTCAATTACACAGAAATACAATATTTTGTTTAAAAAATATCACAGAAGAGCATTCTGTATAAAATCCATACATTATTCATATTATACCTGTCAAGCATACAAGGGAAGAATTCAGGAAAAAAATATATGCATATACTTATACATACATATGTATATATGTGATATAGATATAGATTCAGCTTTTTAGTGTATCAATATTTTTGTGTATGTATGTAGAAGTAAGTAGTATTTCTTTTTTTATTGTTGCTTTCTTGTTTATCTATATCAAAATAACAAACAGATATTGCCAGTTTGATTGAACGTTAATAAAAGGAAACAGAACATTGATGGGGAACTCACGGTAGCACTGAATCCCTGAAAGTCATTCCAGGAAGAACAGAGGTTTGCTTCCCCTGGGAGAGCCCACACAGCCAGCTTTCTGCTTCTGCCGTCTCAGAGACATGTCCCTAGTGTCTCTTAGTCAGCTTCTGGGGTTGTTGCCTCTGACAGTGTAGCATTCCCTGTTGACAGCTGTCTGTAAAATATGCTAGGTCTCTATGCCTGATGATCTTTGAAGGTCATGGGCAGCTTCCTGTGACCTTGTACAAGGCTGGCTTTAAGTTTATACTTTTTTTTTTGCATTCTGATTTGAGCCTTAGTGGTTATCTTCAGGCCAGTGTTTGGAGGAGAAGCTGTGGCCATTTGTGAACCCAGTTAATTAGAATAACATTTGCTTTTAAATATTCAATATTTGGCATGATTATCAAACCTAAAGGTTATGTTGTTCCTTCAGATAAGCTGTGCTCCAAGGATGTCTGTTGTCTCCCCAGCCTGTGCTGGCTAAATATAGGACTCTGAGGTAGATAGGAAATAACTGGATCAGGTACTAAGTCTGCTCATTATCATGAAGAAGCTCAAGTCTTCCTTGGCATTATTGACATATGGATTTCCTCTACAGATGACTGACTTGTTGCTCAAAAAATTTCTTGGAACTCATAGGAGGCAAAGGTCATTTCCATGAGCACACTAGGAGCTATACCTGGTCAAGGTTGCTCATTCAAGTAGAGTCAGTCCAATTGGTTTGGGCAAAGACTTTGATTTCTGTCAGGGGCTGGCATGTAGTCTCAAGTGGCTGGCAGATCGAGCCAATTAAAAGAAACATTCTGCACAGACATCTCAAGCCTGCTAGGCAAGCCACTCAGCCTGCCTCACTGAACTGCTCAAAGCAACTGGTCTCTGTTCAGAGTAACTTTGCTTCTTAAGGACCTTCAGGAGTCATGATCAACTTGCTGAGGCATGGTGTACCACAGGGACATGGTGTGGGATGCTATTCATTCACTCTTCAATATCATCATCTGCTTGGAGAAAAGAAAAAGAATTATGCTTGTTTGATGGCAAGAAAGGAGGGAGGAGAGTAGGGAGGAGGCTATTCTTTCAATTCAGGTTGAATTTTAAGTTATTCCCACACACACCCCCGAAAAACTAATCTGTATCCACAATTTCAGTCAAAAACTCCAGGTCACCATGAAAAATAAGAGATACGTGAATAATATTAATGCTCACACTCCTGAGGCTCAGGATCATGACCTGGGTTTTGAAGGAAATCCAGTTGCTTTAATGTTTCATCCATCTTGCTCTGGAGAAAGCCCTGCTGTTCCCTTTAGCTTTTGCCTCAACCTTGGGCATAAACAAACTCACAAGTTCAGCTGCCTGCCTTTTTCTCCTGGTTCACAGCTTCATGAAGGCTGGAAAAAAGTGTGAAAGCCAACTGCTTACTAATGGAGAACTTGTCTGTAGTCCCTTGGATGGATGTCACCATTTCTGAGGCCAGAGAGCCAGACTTGGATGTTCTGGAACACAGACATCTAGACACTTGCTCATTTGTGATTCTTTTCTGTGCTGTGGGGCACTCTCTGAAAATTGAAAATTGGAAGTTTGATAGCTGTGTTCATTCATGAAATTCTATTTAAGTGTTCTGCCCTGTAGATCTTTAAAAATTATCCAAATTTTGATATGCTCCCTCAAGGAAATTATAAGTTGACTAGAACTAGGCCTCAAACTTCAGACTGTCATATTCATTTTGTTGTGTAAGTGAGAGCACACCCTAGATGCAGCTATACACAAGGGAATGATGGCCAAGGGCTGCATGTCGAGAGCTCAGTGTGTTGGGGGCACCCTGGTGATTGTGACTGCAGTCACATGGATGCTTCAGAATTCTTACACTAGGCCACTAGTGGCTTGTAGGTATTTGCCTTGGCCACAGTGTGTCTCAACTCTACCAGAGCATTCTCCTCCAGCTGTTTTCTGGGGGGTTGTCAACTAGGTGCTGGGAGGCCCTGGCTACAAACCAACTTTTCTAACATGGGTTAAGGAAGCTGGCTTAACCTAACTTAGGGCTTTTGGTAGCAGATAATCACCATTTTCTGAGTCCTGAGTCCTGATGGAGAGCCCAGGTGTTGCCACTGACTAAGCAAGTGTTGTAGCCTAGGGATGCAGAGGTAACTGGCTGCCATAGATGGTTGTAGACATTGCTGTTGAATTGTTTTGCTTCAGAAAAGAAACCCCGGTACAACCCAGAATGCTATAATGGGACTTTTCTCCACTCAGGTCAGGTTTCTCAATCATAGGCACAATGTTGCTAAGTTAGTGTTATGACAGCTCACCTGGAGCTGAAATGGAGGTCAGATATGCAGTGATTCTCCATGTGTTCCTTCCCATGGTGTTCACCAGAAGCATATATCTGCATTGCTGCTGTAAGTCCCTTACCTCTTCCACATACTAGAGTGGGAATGTAAGAAAATGAGATCACAATGAAAACAACTACTCTAATTCAGAGTTTGTTTGCTGCTTCCCATAATCAAATTGAGAACTATTTTCTCACAAAAAGAGATAACAGTTGTATCTGTCTTCCCACACGCTCTACTCTGCCTTCCTCTCCTCTGGCAAACACCCGATGACTTCTATATCATGAGTTCTTTGCTAGGTCCTGGGAGCAGTGGAGACACTGACTGCAGCCCCTTCCTGTCACTGGTGTGAGAAGCTGGCTGAACCTCCTGCACTCATAATTTAATCCGTATGTTAGAATAACCTAAACTTTTACAAACCACGTTAGGTGCTGGGGAAGAAACTGGAGGTGGGAATGAGGTTTGTGGTCACAGTGGTAATGATGGAGCTGAAAGAAACAGAAAGTCCAGAGGGTGAGTGGGAAGGAGGAATGTGCAGGGCAGAGTGTAGCAGGAATCTTAAAAGTTCTTATTAATAAAAACAAACCCAAGCTAGGTATTAGGATGAACGCTGGAAGATCAGAGAAGCAGAACAAGCCACAGCTTCCTCACCTTGCCAGTTCCTCAGCTGATCCTGTTTCCTCAGACTGGAAGCCTCTGAGTCCTCATATCCGAATGGATCTCAGCTGAACTGCTGCTAGAAGCCTAAAAGCTTAACCAGCCAAATGCTTCTAGTTTCTGGTCTTCACACCTTATATATCTTTCTACTTTCTGCCATCACTTCTTGGGATTAAAGGCATGTGTCACCATGCCTGGCTGTTTCCATTGTGGCCTTGAACTCACAGAGATCCAGAGGGATTTCTGCCTCTGGAATGCTTGGATTAAAGGCGTGTGCTACCACTGCCTAACCTCTATGTGTAATATTGTGGCTGTTCTGTCTCTGACCCCAGATAAATTTATTAGGGTGCACAATATTTTGGGGAACACAATACCACCACAGCAGAGGCAAGCACTTGTGTTAGACTAAATTGTGGGAAAGAAAAGGGTGCTCAGAACTCAGTCAATTCTCAGAGCTGGCAAGTGAGAAAATTGGTATTTGGGACTATGGAAGAGGAAGGCAGAGGCCACACATATAAGATTTGTAAACCACAGAGAAGAGGTGTGATGCAATCCTGATGGCCATGGACATGAATGTGAGGAATTTTAAGGAGCACAACTTACAGAAGTGTGTGTTGAAGACTATTTACACTACCAAGAGAAGACTGAACCAGCAAGACTACACTGGGAGTCCAAATCATGCCAGTCAAAATGGCCATAGTCAAGAATATAAATGATGGACTGGAGAGACAGCTCGGGAGTTAAGAGGACATATTGCTTTTCCAGGGGACCTAGGTTCAATTTCCAGCACACACATGGCAGCTCACAACTGTCTACAACTCTAGTTGTAGAGAAACAAATGTCCTCCATGGGCACCAGGCATGCACATGGTACATACACTTACATACATGCAAGAAAACTCTCAAACACATAAAATACAAATAATAAGTCTTTAAAAAAGAAAATAAATAACATTCTGGTGAGGATGTGGGGAAGGAGAAACCCTTATGTGTTGCTGATGGGATCTAAATCTGTTCATCCTCTATAGTCAATATGGGGGTCCCTCAAAATAAAACTACCACATGGACCAGCTGCCCATGGGTTCTTGAACAACTTCTTACCAGACATGAGTTATACTAAATTATTAAATATTAATTCAGGACTAAACCTGGGATGTACTTCACTGAGGGGTTTTCTTCTTAACTTTTAAGTGTCTCTTTGCTGACAAGTTATCTACATCAGTTCATGCTTTTCTGTAAAATTCATAGCAGGGTATAGACAACTTGAGGATGAAACAGACTTAGCTCAATAGTGTAAGACTATTTGTTTAACTGGACACAAGAAGAAAGAATAAAATCTCCCCCTCTTCCTTTCTTTCCCTGGTTCTCTTTCTCTCTCTCCTTCTCCTCTGACTTAGTGAAGGTTTTTATTGTTGTCAAGAGACACCATGCCTGACAACTCTTATAAAGGAAACATTTAATTGGGGTGGCTTACAGTTCAGAGGCTTAGTCCATTATCATCATGGCAGGGCATTTGGCATGCAAGCAGACATGGTGCTGGAGAAGAAGCCAAGAGTTCTACATCTTAATCCACAGGAAACAGGAAGTGAACTGAACTAGGCATAGCTTGAACATAGGAAGCCTCAAAACCCACCCCCACAGTGACACACTTCATCCAACAAGGCCATACCTCCTAATAGTGGCTCTCCCTATGAGCTTATGGGGGCCAATTACATTAAAACTACCACAACACCCCATCTGCTTTTGTTTTAGCTTGTTAGATATTTCTTTTCTCCCATTCTTCTCAATCTACTTCTTCATAGTAGCTCCAATGCTGTTTTGCAGCAAAGCAATAGTTTTTCCCCACAAGGCCCATTAAGAATATAGTCATCAAAAGCCTGATCACTCCTGCCAACACCATGCCCAACTCCCAGGCTTTCCTTGTTCAAACATCCTCTTTGCAGCTCAATCTGCTGGCCTCACTCTAATCCACCTGAACCTCATCCAATCCTCAGGCCTAGCTTAGGTCACCCTGCCTGTGCCCAGATCTAGTTGCTAAGTGTTGCTTTCATCCCCCATCAAAGAAAATTCTTTTTTAAAAAAGTATATGGAGATCATTATAGAAAGCCACAACTGACTGTGGGTGCCCACTCCCAATCAATACATCTACAGCACTACTCCTAGCTTAGCTCAAGGAATATCACAGAAGAGGAGAAGGAAGGGTTGTAGGAGTCAGAGGTCTGGGATATCTACTGCAAGACTTCTGTGTACGACAGGGAAGCTCTACCCAGGCAATCTCAACAATATGGTTGCCTGAACAAGACCTGAAAATTGATACTGCCAGTCGACATGCCAACACAGATGGGGGAAATCTCAGGAGCTCTCAACCTAGATGAAGAACCATAGGAAATCAATGACTGCTGAGAAAGGGAGAATCAGACTTCCTCGGGTGTGAGCCCCATTACTGATTATCCAGTACCAACTGGTCACTCCTGAGCTATGTGTGAGCAACACTAAAACAACTCAGCTGGTTGCACTGAATATTTATAAGCTTATCTATTCATGCAACAATAATTAAAGTGAAAAGAGAGGAGTACACAGATTTGGAGGGAGAGAAAGGAGGAAAGAAATGATGTAAATACAGTACTCATGAAATTGTCAAAAAATTAACTAATTTTGATTAAGCAAAAGTTGATGATGTTATGATGATTATGATGAGAAAGAAGGAGGAGAGGGAGGAGAAGGGGTGTGGTTGCCAAGACTCTAAATTTCACCTCTGTAAGGAAATAGTAGAGACCTGGCCTGACATTTCTGAATGCTTATTGATCCCCAGTTTAGATTCCAGAAACTATCATATATGACTGGGTACACCATGTAGCATTCATACCTATGCTCTGAGCATCTTTACCTAAGCTAGAGACTCGTGACTGTCCTGCCTACACTACTAATAGACTTCTGGTGTCATGTAAGAGTTATTAAAGTAAGAAATTGGCACATATTTAGAGAAAAAATATTTTATATACTCATTTTTTTAACTTAAGAACAAAATAACAGGTAGATAGGGTAAAAATCAAGAAAGTGTAGACATTTCAATTTTTCTATTCATATTCCATTGGAAATAGCCAAAGGGCTCTAAATTTCATTTTTCAAAATAAATGTCTGGACAGAGCCATAATGTGTAATACATCTCACTGCCAGGTAACTTCTTGTTCTTCATTATTAATCCATGAAAAGAGTGTGAAACATAATTGGAAATCTATCACATCAGATTTTACTCTTATCAATTATTAATAGAAGCGTGGCAGACTGCTGGAGGAGTTAAGAACTGAGCAGGGACATACATGCCTTTTCAAAATATCCAGAGCTAATGGGAGCATGCCAGTGGGTACTGTTTTCTCTTGGCTTTCAAGGATCTTGTGGACCAACAAGTCCTTCAATAAGGATTTCTGGTGGTAATCTGTAGTAGTTCTCACCCTTACATCTGTAAGGGTGCTGGGCTCAAAGCCAGCTCACAGGAAGCCATTCCCTGCCATTGATCCCATTCAGACACAGCTTCTGGGCATTCTGGAAATTGACTACTATACATAATATTCTCTGTTCAAGTTCAAGCATTTCATTCTCTGTGGAGAGGGATGCGTTCTAATGAATGCATTCATTCATGGGAAAACTTTTGTTTCTAGAACTGAAGCAAGAAGAGTAACCATCACCTGTTGAGTCTAAACATTAGTTGGAGATTTTACACTGATCATTACAGGGAAGGTATTGTTGTTTACTCTGAAATTGCAACCCAACCATTTATCTTGCAGAGTGACTTCATAATATACTCAGAAAAGTGAGCTGGTATCTGAGAAGCCAAGACTGAAAGCCAAGTCACAGGACATTGAAGGCTATGTTCCTGTGACCACTGCTGTAGGGCGGTCTGAAGGGGAAGAAAGCCTTTGTGGGATGAATAGTGTAACCACTGGAATTCATGCCAAGAAGTGGCATTTCAGCCCCTGTGCAGATGGATGTGCTGCAATTCCTTGGGAGATGGTAGACCCAGCATTTAAAATCGCAGCAGAGGCAGCTGCTATATCTGCTGAAATATAATTTTGGAAACAAACATTTGAAGGGAGAATTTAAGCATAGTGATTTTTATTCTCTTCCCCACACCATTCTCTCTGTATCTCCGTCGTCTAACTCGGGACTTGATAGATTGAGTTGTGTGTACTTTGACTCAAATGAGATTTCTTCTTTAAAAAATTGAACTAGTAAAGCTTTAGAAACATACTCATAGATCTCCAGTTTCTTAAGAAAATTGGAAAATCTACCAAAACTGAGTTTGCAATTTTCTCATGCCAACAAGACACGAGGGAGAAATCATGGCAGAGCCTCTGGCTGAGTCCAACTCTCCCCACCAACTCACAGACCTCCCTGGACCATGGCTGTCATTTTCCATCTCTGCCCTACAGGATTTCATTACACCTGGCAACCTCTGCAGGTAAGCGGGCTCCTGATTCAGTCCTGCTAATGACTCTTGTATGAGCTTGGTCCTTAGAAAATGTTGGCAAGCAGGGATGTGTCTCACTATCTGCTCTGCATTGGAGGGCCAGTACTGAGTGCTTGGGAAGATCATCGGTTCTCAGGCTCCACCACACAACAGAATTGACCACAGACTGGTGAGGCACGGATGGCTCAGCCGAGAGCTGGCTTATGTCAGTAGCTGGGGTTGTTCCAAGGGTCTACGTGTCAGACACTGACCCTAGCTGCTTCTGGTGGTGGTCCTTGTCTTGAACATGTGTCTTGTTTTCAAACAAAGTTAATTTTTCTGGAATTTTCATAAGGCATTGTCAACATTTGATTTCTAATGGTCTATGGGGTAGGTGGTGGGTCCTGGTGACACGGGAAGTGAACATTACCTTCTGTCATGGTACTTTTCTCTGGAATGTTCTTTCTTATGGTGGATCTTTGAAGATGATTTTGCACTGTTACCAATTCCTGTTGTATCTGAAAACTGAGGGCCATTCTGTCCCCAGCAGATGCTTTCATATCTGCTTGTCTGGGTGCTTTTCACAGATGGCTGGAACCACCTCTGACTCACACTTTGAAATCTACAGAAACTAAACCGTGTTGAGTTGAAAAACAGTCTGGTAGTTGTTTGTTGTATTTTTTTTCCTTTCTGGTCTTTTCCCACCGTGTGTGGCTCTTTTTCCCCTTATGTTCTGTTTCTCGTGTTTTTAATGATCACTTTGAAGCTATGTTTCCTTATCCTGTGTCATTCTTCAAACATATGGGGCATACTCAGATCTTTCATCTTACAGCTTGGGTAAAGAGAGGAAGGGGAAAAGGACCTGTGGTCTTAAGAAAAGTAAGCCAGGTATGGGATGGACTTCCAACCTAACACAGAAACCTGTGCAGTTAGAATCCTTGATCTAGTTTTCCCACACTGAAAGGGGCTGTAAGCATTCTCTTCTAGAGATGGCTTTTAAAGCCTCATCACATCTAATAGAAAAGTTTTCGAAAGAATCAGAGAAGCACAGACTATATTGGTTTACTGCTTCATTTAATTTGAGTTCTTAATGAGACAAGGATGTGAGTGACTAGCATGAGGGAAGACCAACACTGGTTTCTGTTATTTTTTTAAGGTAGCAGACATTTTTTTGTAGCTGTTTTAGATTAACAATATTCTTCTAGGCAAAAATCATCCTTGTTCTAGAACATATGGGGAGCAAAATGCAAATAAGTGTTAAAAAGTCAAAGGCTGGAGGCAGTTATTTATTGAATTTCGACCTTGCATTGGGTTCCACATAAGTCATAACATTGTCATCCATCAAAGTAACTTTGATTTCTATTTATTTATAAAGGTGTGTGCTCTTATAAGAAATCTCATTATTTAAACATTAAATTTTATGAAGGAAAAAATGTGGGTAATGACAAATGATTCTGAGCACAAACCTGTTCCTTATATATTGAGGGTTCAACCTGATACATTTACATTTTCGTGTAGGTCCTTAGCCATTTGACTGAGGAGTGGGACATGGCAGAGACTTGGAACTCAAACCATTAGTATTTCAAAATGAAAATAAAGGATCTGAAATCCTAGAATGAGTTTATGGTGGTTTATAACTTGGCATATAAAAGCCATTTTTCCCCCCCCCCCGCAGGATTTTAGATACACATACTAGGACATCTAGGGAAGGCAAGCGTAACTTGAATTCAATGTAAGAAATCACTTAATGGGATGCTGACTGCCAGGAGAGCAGAGACACGACAGCATCCCTGAGTTTTCTCTCTGTGGTGCTGTTCCAGCTCTTGCTGAGGAGGCGTAGCACCCACTTTTAGCACTGTGCACTAACATTTCAGGACATCATCAGCTCAGTCTTACTCATGGAAGAAAAAAATCTCAGGCTGGCCGCACTCCTTTTCTCATAGTGTTTTTTTCGAAGATGGAATGAGATGCATTAGGGCACTGGTGTCCAGACGGGAAAAGACTTTATGTTTGAGCTGGATGGCCTTGCTGATGGCGCCCTTACAGAAAGGCTCCAGTAACAGGATCTTAGGGATAGGGAGATGGTGGGGTGATTGGCTTGTTTCCATTTGTACAGTGAAACATTCCTTGAAGACATGATGAAGGTGTCTAAGCAGGGCTTAGCTCTGCCCCCTCATGTGACATTAGGATCAACACTCTCCTGAGACAGGAATGAGGGCATGTGCTGACAGAGGGGACACAGAGACCTGGTGTCCTATCTACCTCCAGCCTTGAGTCAGTCTCACTGCCTTAGGTCCCTTTCCTCTAAGCTGGAAGACCCATGCACCCTTGCTTTGCTCCTCCTTCTTTCTTCCCTGTTTTCTTAACAAACACAGGAAGGAAATCCAGTGATTCTCAGAATCCAGCATGAGCCCTCAGCTTTTGGTCCTTGGAGTAGTTGGCACCATGATCAGCAAAAGGTAAAAAAGCACAAATTATTCCCCAAGATAGGACAATTAACTCTTCTAGGACATAGGAAGCTGTGTGTGACTTTGTACCTGTGTGCATGCATTCATAAAAAGCAATTGTTAAAGGGTGTCTCAAAGCTCTTCATTGACCTATATGAGTAATGCTTCATTTACTTTAGGAAAGTCTTATTGGGAGATTCTAATTGTAGTCTAGCTAGAGTCCATTGAAATCTTTTTATGCTGTTTATTCTTGAGTCTCAGGATTACCAGCTACCTCTACAAGTCATGTTCAGTCTTTAGATAAATGATGATACTTAACAATATATTTGATTTTTTTACATGTTCTTGCTCTCATAACAATGCTTTACAACATAGATCTGGTTTCAGAAGCATGAGAATGAAAATTGTATTATCCTAATACTAGGAAAAGTAAATGCCTACCACCAGGAGTGTATACAGAAAGGAACACGTTCTATCTTAGTCTATTCCAGGGATGCCAGGATGGAGTGTGGATCTGTGTCCTCATCTACCTGCATCATGGTCTTTCACTATGAGAAGAGTCAGATGCATGTTTATTGGTAGCAGGTCTTTTTAAAATAGTTTTTCAGATTCGTTTCAAAGTTTTTGCTAATTTTTAAAGATATAAACAAGTATTTCATGCCCTAATATTCACAATGACTAGAATCATTTCTAGCTTGCAATAGCAATGTTGTCATCTAGAATGACCTCTTTTGAACAGAAAGTTAGTTTGTGTAGTCATCCACTCCTGTTATTCTACAGGCCCTAAGTGGGCCATATCTCTATGTAGAAGACATATGAAGGGCTTACTCTTGGGGAGAAGCTATTCTATAATTTCATGGCCTACAGACTTTCTCTGTGTGTACCTCACCTTTCTTCATAATGGGGGAGCCTGAGGACATGCTTCAGATGCAGTAGGACATGGGTTGCACTGAGGCAGAAAAACCTCCAGCCAAAATTCATTCTCAGCTTCCAGTTTGACCTAGTTTAGGAAAATGAGTCCACCAAAGACAGTGAGACACACCTTTGCCATGCCTTTCATTTTCTTTGCTCTCGGGGTTTTGTGTCTGCTGTCTCTCCATGTTCTGTAGTAATTAGTTCTTTTTGGGAAGGCAGTTTTTATGTTAGCCCATATTCTGTCTCCTGAAAACATCCTCGCTATTTCCAATACCAGAGGCCATCTCTGTCCTGTGCTACATGCTGAGCAGCTGACCTTAATATAGAGTGATCACCTTGGGCTCTTTCCTGGATCCATGTCCTTATATGGAGAAGAGGGAGGCAAAGGAATGAGAGAGATGGAATTATGAAAGAGGTGGACAGCCATTCTTACCTGTGAGGATGGTCAGGGCCACCAGACAAATGTGGGTGGCACCATGACTCTCCCTTGAGCTGTCAGGGTAGGGCACAGACGGCCTCATGATTTTTTTCCTTGAACTGAAGAGTGAGACTCAGGCCCCATGGACAGTTCCTTGATCCTATAGAGTGAGACATTGGCTTGTTCAATCTTGACTTTGATCCCATGGTAGTATGCCGGTATTAGACCTCCAAAACTATCAGGTGACACTGTGTCATTTTACAGCACCGAGTATGTGAAAGTTTGTTTCAAAGGCAACAGGAAATTCATACAGCTGTGAAGTCCCCTCAAGACAATTCCCAGCAGTCTGCTTTGCCAGTTGCCATGGCCACACGATATGCTAGTTTCATCTCCACAACCCCATCTCTTTGGAGTTAACCTCTTTCCTTCTTGCTTTATACCTTGGTACATAAGTGGCCCAATGAGAAAGATAAGACAGAGAAATATCTGCAAGCACAAATCCCCATCACAGAGCAAGGAAAATACTTATAACCCACACCAGTGTGTGTGTGTGTGTGTGTGTGTGCATCCATGCCCACACACAAATTTTTTTTCAACTTGAATTGGGTAAGAAGAATTTGTAAAACTGGCACCAAACAATTTCTTTTAAAAATTTATGATTTTAAGCCAAATGAGGCAACAGAAAATGTACTCTGCTGCCAGCCAACCAAAACAGAAGGGGCAACACGGCTGTAAAAAGCCTGCTGTTGTAGGAAGCAGCTCAGATAATGACCTGAGGCTGAAAGAAAGGCTTCTGGAAGCAGTATTGAAATGATGAGACTGCCTGACTCGGGCTAATATCTTTGAATTTACTGATGGAGCACCCAATGGAAGTATGAGATTCTCTTATTTGATAAATGTTCTACCCTGAAGAGCTTTGTGTGTGTGGTTGTGTGTGTGTGTGTGTGTGTGTGTGTGTGTGTGTGCAGCACATGTGTGCATATGAAGGCCAGAGTTTGGGTTGATCATGTGTCTTCCTCAACTGATCTATACATTATTTTTTTTAAGACAGGTCTCTCATTGAACATAGAGCCTGCTTCTTTGGTTGGCCTGGCCTGGCAAGCTCCTGAGATCTACCTGTCTCCACCCTTGCCAACCTGCCCTCCATTGCTGGGATTATAAAGCCATGCCACCATACCTAGACTTCCCCCTGTGGGTGCTTGAGATCTTAACGCAGGTCTTCATGTTTGCCGAGTAAGCTCTTTAAACACAGAGCCGTTTCCTCAACTCTGAGCCTTGAATTTAAATGAATTTCTAGAACATGCCAGATGCTAGCAATAAAGTTTGCCCCAGGGGATTGTAGGAAGATAGCACTTCATACTTGCATAAGTTTCCTGGTGACATTTGTAACAATGTTATCACAGATTTAGGAAATGCTAAAGAGAATATAGTATCTTTTTTAAGCGGTGTATTTCTCAGTGACTTTGCCCATGAGTTTAGGGATTTGATTTATTCAGATTTTTTTATACAGATGATAATTACTTCTCATGTTTGTAAGTCTGATATATTAGATTTTTTTTTGATTTCTTTAAGTACTTTGATTTTGCTTGCTGTTGTTTTCGTATTAGGTATTTGGTGGAACAGAATATATTAATCTCTAAGGGTGAGTTTGAAATGTTTAAGGGAACCCATTCAACCAAGTGTCTAGGTGGTTTAACGGTTCCCAAACAAGATCTCTTAAGCTCTTAGTATCTAAAACTTAAAAATACATTGATCACTAGTGAAAAGGCAAATAAATGTTATTCTTACATTAATCTATTAATTCAAAAGATTGGTGATGTTTAAGCTAAAGAAAGGTTAAAGTGTAAAGAGAAATTAAGTTTTGAGATTTATTATAGTTCTGGGTTAATTATATATAGAAAATAAGCTATTGCTGAATAGGTATTTTTTTCTTTTAGTTGCTCTGCACAACTAAAACCTTTGTCATTATAACACAGAGAGTGAAGGAAGAACATATTTTAACATGCTTTGAACACTCCGTCTTCACAAGACTCATGTGTTGAGTGTATCTGGCCCATGGTAGATGCTGATGCACAGGCTTAGAGCAGTGCTGGAGTGCAGGTGTGGTCAGTACTGCTGTTAGCAGAGGCCACTATTGTGTCCTTATGCCCGATTCACTATTGTGTATTCATGCATCTGTCTGTTTCAATATATGTGCATGTTCCTGATCATTGTTCTTTTCTATCAGTTTACTCAGGAGAGAAAAAGGAAAGAAAAGAAATATAAAAACTAGTAGAAATTTAAGACACTGGTTGCTTTTCAGCAGACACATGTTTAAGTATACACACACAGCTCTGGGCAAACCTAGAAAGGTTCATATTTTGACCATCTCTTTAGGGAGAATTCTGAAAACAAATTCTATCTAAACATGTAATCTGGCTTTCCTTTCCACCTGCTGGGGTCATGGACATGCACCACCATACTTTGTTTTATTATTTGAGAATTTCATATATGCATACATAATATCTTTTAATCCTTTGCACTTCTACATTTCCTCCCTTCCAACTTGTTCCCAATCCCTCAACACCTCTCCCACACAACTTTATGTATGCTTAAACCCGCTGAGTCCATTGGTGCTTCCTGTGTGTATATGGGACCATCTACTGGAGTGTGTCCTTCCAGAGCCTATGCTCCTGAAGAAAACTGACCCTTCCTCCCCTAGACCATCACATCACCAGCAGCTGCTCTGGGAAGAGTGAGACTTTGTGAGCCTGTCTCTGATCAGAGCTGGGAGACTGGAAGGAATGATCTTGTACAGGTCTTGTGCATGTAGTCCCAGGACGATGAGTTCATATGTATAATGGCATGCTTCACAAATATTTTACTGCAAGCATCTATTCACTCTGTCTCCTACAATCTTTCTGCCTTCTCTTCTGCAATAATCTCTGAGACTTGAAGTTATGGGGTATGACATAATGTCCTACTTAGAGCTGAGCAGTCCATTGTCTTTGGTTCTCTGCACACTGGCCAGTTGTAGGTCTCTGAATTAACTGCCATCTCCTGAAAGAAAAAAGAAACTTCTCTGATGAAGTTTGAAAGATCTAGTAATTATCCGTATATTACTACATCTTTCAAACTCACAGAGATCCGCCTGCCTCTGCCTCCCGAGTGCTGGGATTAAAGGCGCGCGCCACCAACGCCCGGCAAGGGAGTTTTTTAAATTGCTGTTTCTAGCTCATTGGTGGTTATGTATCTGTTTAGATTATTTACTTCCCTTTGATTTAACTTTGGTCAGTCATTTGCATCCAGGAAACAGAGGCTCAGAGAAAAGGTATGACTTGCTTAAGACTCCTCAACAGCTTTCCCAGAAGTGAGTTTTCTGCTTTGTGCTTGAGCTGGATGCAAGCAGCAATAATCTCTCCCAGCCATGTATAAGGCTTTTGACTAGAATGAAGCTGACTTATCTCCCATTTGTGATATGACAGGACCTGTCTCACAGTGCGCCCTTCCCACCTGATTTCCACATGGGAAGGTCAGGTGGTTCTGGCTACCTGAATTCCAAACCAGTATTGACTCTAATATAAGAATCATATTAGGACATTAATATCAGATCAGTTTTCATTCCAGATGTTGTTTCTGTCCTCAACCATGTAGTCTGTGTCCTGTTGAAGTGACCTTTGGGTTTTGTGAAATAAGCCACTTCTGATAGCTATCACACATTTTTTGCTGCCTCTCTCCCAGCATCTGACCAGGCCCAGGGAACAAATGCTGAGGAATCAGACCTGCTGGCTGTGGTGTTCATTAGTCCCTAAGCTGTTGAAAACTGAACATCCCTCAACGCTTATTCTAGCTCTGTCTTTGTGTTAACCTCTTTGGAATCTGCCAGTGACCATGTCAGAGGAGAAGCAGGTGGCAATTGAAGTTCAAGATGTCAGCCCACCAGGAGGCAACTCTCAGATAGGCAAGACCTGGAGACCACAGACTCCAAAATGTCTTTTGTTTTAGCTGTGCCTTTACATGTTTGCTGCTTCTATTTTTCTCTGGTATCTGGCATGGTGTGAATGGGTGTGGGGAGATACCCACTACCTGTAATAAAGTACATTTATCTCATGGAAATATTCCATTCTACTTGGGAATTCTTACCTGTGGATTATTATGAAGATGATTTCTTCCTAAGATGTACTGTCTGATTGATAATATTAATGTTAGTTTAAATAGAGTTTTGATGATTTAAAGTATAAACAAGGAAGTGTCACACAACTAGAACACATGAGTTTCTATTGAGGAGCCATATAGACTGTGGCTTAGGTTAATGATTAAGAAAAACAATTGAGTCCTGGTAGACCAACTAGGTTAAATTCTTTTAACCTTAATGTCAGAAGATGTGCTCATAGGTTTCGGGGTACATAATAGCTGAAACAAAGCTTTGAAAGTAACTTAAAGTTAGAATGAGATGTTTTTGTCAAATAGCTTGGAGATGAAAAGCCTAAGAAAAGAATCTAAAGTTTTAGAAAGGCACATAGTTGAATGAGGAACTCATTAAGGTCAGGGAACAAGAACAAAGCAACCCAATTATCATTAGCTGACTGTGTTTCTTGCTAAGATTGGTTGAAGACCAATTAATTCCTTATACTCATTTCTGCCCTCAATCTCCTGATATAAGAAACTATTGATGAGTGGGCATGCACCATAAAGATTTAAAGTAGAGCTGATTGGTTGGTTTCATGTATAAAAGTTTAGGTTTGTGATTCCTTTGAGATTCCTTATAAGATTACCTTTTAAGATAATTAATAAAATAATTGACTCTTTCTTTGTAACTGCAAAACACAACTTGCCAGTAAAAGACCTGACTGAGAAGAGTATCTTGCTTGCCTACACAGTTAATGTATAATAAGTTGCTTGAGTATGAATGTATGTGGGTTCTTGGGATAATTTGTTTTTGTTTGTAGTATGTAAAATGTTTAATCATATAAGGGATATGGAAAACATGCTGTTTTTTAATTTGTATTCATTGTAATCATTCATTTGAAAAACAGAATGTAACCACAATGTAATTTTTATATTGTGTGAAAGATTTTGCTGGGGTATATAGCTAAAAGGGAAAGAATAATGATAGAGTTAAAATGGGCTAGAAGGAAAACATCAAGAATGAGAGTGAAAGAACTAGAAGGGAAATATCAAGAATAAAGATAGAGTTAGAAAGAAAGCATCAAGAATGAGAGAAGGAAATCACCAGGAAAATAAAGAATAGAGAATGCAAAAGAAGAATAAAAAAAAAGTCTGAAGGAAAACATCAAGAGAGTGTGTGAGCATCTTTTCCCCTAACACCCTCAGACAGAAAGGTCTAGTACACTGACTCTATAATGTGTTTCTCTTTGAGCCCTGCACTGCTGAAGGCTGGTCCAGGCAGTGACAGGAATCCACTGAAATATCCACCCATTAGTCCTTTTGAATAAAAGGACTATGCAAGTTCCTTTTGTTCATGACCCAATCGCAAAGTTATCAAGTTCAGTTTGGGGACCCTGTTTGCACACCTCAAGTGTCTTTTTCTTAAAAGTTATCTACATTTAGATCAATTTCCTGCTTCCCCTTTGCTGCAATGGATCCATCCACATCCTTCTGAGTCTAACTGGAGCCAGAGCAGAAGACAATGTCCCTGCAGTTTAGATCACATGCTCAGAAGCACCTTCATTATTTCTATTTAAGCCACTTTGTTTGCATTCTTGGGAAATGCTTTGAGAAATTTCAAGCTCTTTCACCCCTATAATTTTGGCTCAGTTTGTCAGAGTTCTGAACAGAATGTGTAAAGGTGAATTCACTTCTTTCTGTTTCTTTTCTTTTTTTAAAAAAAATGCATCCTGCCTCTACTTATACAATCTTCATTTGCTCTGGGATTTAAATGGTTATATAAGCCTTTCTTATCTGTCCCTACAATTTGTTATTTCCTTAGCTTTTGATGGTACATCCCATCATTCTTTTACCTTTGTTTTTCTTGTCCTTGATCCTAGAAAAATGTAGATATCAGGCCCCTCATGCATATCTCTTTCTTCATGTTACCTTAACTTCTATTTCAATTGGAAGATCTCTGGGAAGAAGAATAAAGGGATTGTCAGCTGCCTTTATACTGTAACTCTTTTCTGCTTCAATTGTGTAAATTCTGGTTTAAAATGCTACCCATCAGTTTCTACAAAGACAAACCTTGTGTTTAACTAAAAAGCAAAATGATACTATTCCCTTTACCCTTCTTTATAATAACCAGTGTGTTTGTAGTAGGAATGTCGAGCTAAGAGTGCAATGTCTATCCAAGTATATAGTGCATGTAGATTCATTTTCCTAAGGAATATATAGCATATTTCTTTACTTCACCACCGAGTACTAGGAAGCCAGGTATGTCCTGTTCTGTCCACAGGCTGAAAGTTATTTTTTTCCTCAGGAAATCTGACCATAGTCGGTCAGGATCTGAATAAGAGAGTCCTTCACATTCCTGTAAAAATTGCTCAGGCTACCAGGCAGTGGTGGCACATGGCTTCCCAGCACTCAGGAGGCAGAGCCAGGCAGATCTCTGTGAATTCAAGGCCAGCCTGGTCTACAGAATGAGATCCAGTACAAGTACCGAAACTACACAGAGAAACTCTGTCTTGAAAAAAAAATTGCTCAGGCCAGTGATATGAGTGGGAAAGGAAAAATGAGATGGGAGACACTGGAAAGGGTTTTATGAGGAAATCCTATGGTGAAGATAGAACCAATTCCATTAAAAACAATTTGCTCTCCACTTACCCATGCTTTAACAATGCTTTCTAGAGAACTGCTTTCTAACTATTGATGAACTAGAACTAGCAAAGGGAATTATCGATGGCAAAAAAAAGACAAAAACCAAACCCCCCCCCCAAAAAAAACCACCTCACAATCTTTGCAAATTAGAACTGTAAAAATTAGCTTTGTAAGGCAAAGAACTGACATGGAGTGAACTGGAGAGGTGGGGAAGAAAAACATCTTTCCTAGTGAAATAATAGTCAGAAAAAATGATAATAGACAAACTCAGAGCAGGCACTGGTACAAAATATGTCCAGGTCCTGCTGGGACCATGGAAGGGGTTTGTTGGGGGACACTGAGGCAGGAAACTACTCCCAGGTCTGCTAAGGGATTGGTATAAAGCTGGTGTGGGGAAGCTTCAATTAGAGGTGATCCTCTCTGTGAATTCCTACTGGCACACAAAGTGTCATGTTGCACATGATTCCACCTTCAAATAGTTCACACTTTTCATTGTGTGCTAACCTGTTTCCCCTCACTGGGATATGCGTCAGCTCCATGCAGCTCTTTTTGTCCAGTGAAAACTAGAGGCCATGTGACTCCCTGGTGGTCATACTTGATGTGAGGCAGTAGTTTCCTTACAGACCTATGCCCAGATTCCTCATCCACTGAGTCTCTGGCTTCCTTTTTTGGGGTGTAAAGTTATTGTCCTCTAGTTTCAGTCCTGGAAAATTTACAGATCTGTATGATTGATGTCAGAATTATACATAGTACTTCTAATGGCCAGCATTTGAAGACTCAATTTGAGGGCTAAAGAGATGACCTAGTGGTTAAGAGTACTTGTTGTTCTTTCAGAAGCTTCAATTTTCATTCCCAACACCATTGTGTGGGTCAGAGCTTCCTGTAACACCTACTCTAGGGATCTGATGCTCTCTGCATCACCTGAATGCACATGGTGTGTGTGTAGAGACCCACAGAGGTTTCCTAGTGAAAACTTACTCAGGGTCTGAGAATCTG
Organism: Peromyscus nudipes; assembly: GCA_902168325.1. Classification (NCBI taxonomy): domain Eukaryota; kingdom Metazoa; phylum Chordata; class Mammalia; order Rodentia; family Cricetidae; genus Peromyscus; species Peromyscus nudipes. Next base: position 24,561 of record CABHPH010065034.1, read on the forward strand.
AGCTTGCTTTATTCAGCAGGGCTGCATAAGGGGATGATTTGACCATGGGTGTGGTTACTAGGTGTTTGGAAGGGTCTATACTTGGCTATGTGTTATGCTTTGATCTAGTAAGGGGGAGGTCTTTTGCCCCACCCCTTGACATTGTTATAAAAAGCTCTTTTGAATAAACGAAAAAGGCCTTTGTGTATTGACCCATGTCCTCCCAAAACTTTCCTGTGTTTTTATCTTTCTTCTCATCAACTAGGTCTCTCTTTCTACCTAATATTTTCTTATCCCTCTCTCCTCCTCATAAGAACCCTTGAAAAGGTGGGAGATGGTGCCAGAACTTGGGACTTGGGTACAGAGGATAAGTAAGGGAGAGAAGGGGGCACTGTGGAAGCAGTTGGACATGTCCAGTTATGAATTAAGGTGAAGGTAATGGTATTCTATTCTTTGGGAGTAAAACTGTATAAAGATAAAGCAGAGTGGCTAAAAGTTAAGCCAAAGCAAGTAGTAAAAGTTAGGCTGCCACAAGTATCTTTCTCAGTCTCTATTTCTCTCTTTCAGCTTCCATCTACTAAATTAGGTGAAAATATAGGGTTTAGGTATAGGGATATTGTGTAGGAAGAAACTTAGTGTAAGAGTAGAGTTTCCCTAGTGCTAGAACTGGTGCACTAAAAACAGCATCAAGGAACAAGGAACAGGAACAAGCAGCCACTGTGGACTTAGCAGTCTGAGAAAGAGAACCTGACATGGGGCAGGGAAATAGCAAGCAGGTGTTTGAATATTCACTTGTAGAGAGTTTGAAAATTAGGGGAATTAAGGTAGAACAGCAACAAGTACAGAGGTTTTTAGAGTTTGTAGAGGAGTTGTGTCCTGGGTTTTCCAAATATGGGACTCTGGATGCAGACTCTTGGGGAGAATCAGAGTCAAAATGCAGCATCATTATGAGGAGCATGGGCCAGAAATAATCCCAGTGGAAGCTTTTGGCCTCCAGGCACTAATTCTGGATGGTTTGGATCTGAGTCCTGAGCAGTTGGGGGAAATTTTTCCTGAGGCAGACATGGGTAAAACAAAACCTTCTGCTCCACCAGAGCTGCCACTAGAAAGGATGCTTCTACAAAATTGTTCAATCAGGGTCAGTCCCCTCTTGGCCATGAAGCCAAGTTTAAGGAACAGAAGTCTTGGGATGCAACAAGGGAGGAACTGAAGGGCTTGAGAGACTTAGTAATTTTTCTTTCTCAAAAATTGGCAGCTCTTCATGTCTTCCAGAAAGTTATCTTCCCAGAAGGGTACTCATCTTCCTTCTGTAGTGGTGAAATTAGATTCTTAATAGCTGAGCAGAAAGCTTTTCAAAGAATTTTACAGCAGTCAATATGGTAAGTCCACCTTCACCCTAGGGCAGCCCTCCTAAGGAAGGCTACCAAAAGATGCAGAGACTTGTTTGGACTGGGTTGCTGCACTGCAACAAGTTTTGGTAAAGGGGCCGCTATAGATTCCAGAGCTGCTGACAAGTTAGGCTCTGGTTTCAAACTTTCAGAGGAACTTTAAAACTGGTCTTAGAACTGACTTTGAACTTCAAACGTCAGAAATGGAACAGATTTTGATTTCACCTACAATTTTAACTATGATGACTCATAATTCTTGTACCTTCTGTCTTGTTAGAAGAAAATGTAAATAGTTCTATTAAGGGATCACTTTTGGATGTTTGCTAAAGTTTGTAAAGTGTAGATAGTTTTTTGGGGTTTTTTTGAGACAGAGTTTCTCTGTGTAGTTTTGGTGCCTATCCTGGATCTCTCTCTGTAGACCAGGCTGGACTTGAACTCACAGAGATCCGCCTGGCTCTGCCTCCTGAGTGCTGGGATTAAAGGCATGCACCACTGCTGCCTGGCTGTAGTTAGTTCTTTTTAGAGTTTGCTTTTAGATGTAAGTTTGTAAGAATTGTAAATATATATAGTAATATTCATGCTAGAATTATGTTAACCTGTTCATATTGATGAACCATGGTTTGGTGAACCTAAGGGAGTCTTTAGGTTTGCTACGGTTGCATAAGGAGTATATTGATTTATTTGATGTGGTTGCATCAAGGATTTATTGATTTAAAAAAGGGCTCAATATAGCTGAGGCTGCTACAATCATCTTAGACCCATTCAAAATGGGCATTCCATCTTGGTCATCCTCTACTCCTTTACTTGGGGTTGTAGCAGCCATAGGAATTGCTGTGGTTGTTCCAGCTACTTGCAAGCTCTTACTGGGGACCTGATTTAGAGCTGCATAGAGTTAAGCTCTGTACTTTCCCCTGAGAGAGGCTGGTAGTCAGAGATGGGTAAGTCCTTGTTGCTAACTGCCAACCTAAGACAGAGTATACTTGATGGAAAGTGTATCTCCATGACAGGTAAGGTTGATTAGTGAAGAAGACGACCTAAGACAGATGCAGTCTATCTGAGGGGTCTGAGGGAGCCCTTTAAAATATTAAGAAGGGGGAACTGTAGAGACCCACAGAGGTTTCCTAATGAGAACTTACTCAGGGTCCAAGAATCTGAGCTTGCTTTACCCAGCAGGGCTGCATAAGGGGATGATTTGACCACAGTGTGCTTATCAGGTGTTTTGAAGGGTCTACACTTGGCTGTATGGTGTGCTTTGATTTAGTAAGTGGGGGCTCTTTTGCCACACCCCTTGACATTGTTATAAAAAGTCCTTTTGAATAAATGGAAAAGGCCATTGAGTATTGACCCAGGTCTTCCCGAAGCTATCCTGTGTTTCTGTCTTTCTCCTTTTCACTATGTTTCTATCTAATATTTTCTTATCCCTCTCTCCTCCTCATAAGAACCATTGAAAATGTGGGAGCTAGCCTCCTACATGTGTGCACACATGCACGCACACACACACACATACACACACACCACACTCATATACACACCCATTCACATACACACATACATATTCATACACACAACACACACTCATATATACATACACTCACATATACACACACACACACCATACACACTCATTTACACACACTTACATACACACATACTCACACACACTCTCATATATACACATACTCACACACAAATACACATTCACACACACATGCACCCATGCATGCTCACACAATAAAATCTTAAAATAAAAACTCAACTTGATAAAATGTTACTGAATGATCTACTTTGTATTGTTATAATAAGATACTACTAATGAAACAAGTAAGAGTTTTATTTCTCAGTGTTCCAAATTTAATCTTTATGATTCTGAAGGCTGATGAGCTCAACATTAAGGTGAGGGCCTTCCTTATTGCATCATCCCATGACAGAAGGCAGGAGGGTGAGAGATGGGAGATGCAGAACAAGAGACAGAACTTGCAGCCTAGAGGATGTCTTCCACTGTCCCACCCTCCCCTGTCCCACTGTCCTCCTTCCTCATGGGGTAATAGGCTCCTAGTTCATGTTCTTTGTTGGGGACACATCCAAGCAATAACAACTGTCAAGTATTGCATTTGCAGAAATAATAGAATTTAGAGTCCAGCATGAGAGACACCCTATTACTTGATGATTATAAGTTTTGAAATAATTTCCTTTTGGTGTGTTCTTTTTTGTTGGGTATTTTAAGGACACAGCAGAACCACCACTTGGCCTGCCACTGTGTAGGTTGTCACTGTGGGATTTCACCTCCCTAAACTGCCCAGATTGGAAAGAGTTATGAACACAATAAATGAGGGTGATTTTATGTTCATACCTGTTTTTTGCTAACATCCAAATTTTATCATTTTGAAGCACCTAGGCACCAGTGTATTGATCATTTTAACTTGGACACAGAACTTACCTCCTTGGAGACAATGACTACTTCATTGTTTTATTTTCTTTAGTGGCATCTGCCTAGAGACTGTTAGTCTAGACAGCTCTCTGTGACAGGCTTAGAGAAGAGCACTAACTTAGAACGTTCAGATGAAAACATTCTGTTCCTTTGCTGGCTCTGTTGATCTTCGTTGGCAGCCAAGAGTTTCCCCTTTATAGCAATAGTCCTTTCTTCTCAACTGTTAGAAAACAACACAGGACCACTTTTGTCCTTCTTGACCTATCAAAATGCTAGCTAACCTGTGAATTTTTATCTTCATCACTCTGCCCTAAAGATAGGCTGAATGCTGTAACAGATCATGTGTGTTACACAGAACATGAACACAGAAACTCCATGAACCAGTAAATCTGTCTACTATGCCCTCCACCTCATAGTGGAGACTCCTTATGTCTGTGTTCTCGCTCAATAGTTTCCTCCCAGCCTCATGATCACCTGCCCAGAGCTTGAGTGTGCCTGTAAGTGCCTTTTCTCCCAGTAAAAATCTCATCCGGAAATCTTAAAATCAGCCTTAGTTATGCAAATCATCCTTGTCTGAGAAATGCTTTAACAAAGCTGAGGACACTTGGTGCATTCATTCCAGTGCCTTACCAAGGCTTCTTATAAAAGTATGGATTGTTAAGGGGGATATTTTAGAAACCACTAGTGCGCCACTATTAGAATATTCAGGGAAAGACATAACCTTCATATTTTAACGTAGGAAGTGTCTGAGATATTGTAACCAAGATTTCAAGCACTGAACAAATAAATCAAACTTCCTTGGTTCCTTAAATTGAAGAAGCAGTCTGAAAGGTGTGTGTGTGTGTGTGTGTGTGTGTGTGTGTGTGTGTGTACACACACACACATATATATGAAAAATTTCTAACACAGTGCAAACATTGCAGTTAGAAATATGATAGGCAAAAGAAATAGAAACAAACACAAATTAATGCTATATATGAGACATTTAGAACTTTAAAGAGTGGGTGGGAAAGGGGAGGTTTTGATGGCTCATTTTATTTATATATATGTATGTATATATAAATACAATGTATACACAGATGAAGAGCTGCCTAAGGGAGATAGGGAGAGGCAGCTGGAGAAGCTGCTGGCCCTCAGGTAAGGGGAGGGTAAGAACACAAAGAGAAAAGGCCTGCCAGGAGCAACACTCACATCAGTATGTGTCACAGGCAACACACCAGCCCTGCCTGAAATGATGCAGGATACCAGTGTGGCTTGCTTTGCTTTGGTTATTATAGTTAAATTAAAAAGTCATATTGATGAATCCTGACTGTTACATTTCTGGTAGCCAGTGTAGCTGCCCCGCAACCAGACATTAAAATCTGCCTACAAAACAGCTTACCGTGATGCACCACTTGGCATTACCGCCTTCTGTTGTCCTGCAGGTGCCAAACATATCAAGCTTCAAAACGCCCAGGCAATCCAAATGCCACTTTTGAATATTTCTATCTCTGCTGAGGTTTGTTTTCCTTTTCCCATTATCTTCCTGTAATGGGAACAAAAAGGAGTTGAAGGAAGGTGGAAACAGTAGCTTTGAGAGCTGGAGTTAACAGAAACACAGTTAATTTTTAAGGTTTGTTGCGGTTGTGACTCAGGTTAGGGACATTTAGTTCACTCTCTGCTTCCTGCTTGCTGCTCAAGACGTGAGTTCTCAGCCTACCACTCCGGCATCCTGTCTGCTGCTTGCTGCCTCACTTCCTTACCATGACAAGTTCTTATTCCTCTGGAGCCATAAGCCAAATAAACTCTTTGGTAGGTTGCCTCGGTCGTGGTCTCTTATTATTGTTGTTGTTGTTGTTGTTATTTGTTTTTACATCCCAACCAAAGTTCCCCTCCTTTCCTTCTTCCCTGTTCCTTTTCCAGTCCCCCAAACCCCATCCACTCCTCCTTTTCTGTTTCTCTTCAGATACAGGCAGGCCTCCTATGGATATCAGCCAACCATGGTGTATCAAGCTGCAGTGAGACTAGGCACCTCCTCTTCTATTAAGGCTAGATGAAGGGATCCAGTAGGAGGAAAGGGTCCTAAAAGCAGGCAAAAGAGTCAGAGACAGCTCCTGCTCCCATTGTTAGGGAGCACATGAAGACCAAGTTACACAGTTGTAGCATCTATGCAGAAGGCCTAGGTCAGTCCCATGAAGGCTCCCTGGCTATCAGTTCAGTCTCTGTGAGAGAGCCCAGGTTAGTTGGTTCTGCGAGTTTTCTTGTGGTGCCTTTGACACCTAAAATCCTTCCTCCCCTTCTGCCACAGGATTCCCTGAGATCTGCCTGAAGTTTGGTTGTGGTCTGCATCTGTTTCCATCAGGTTCCAAGCCTCTGTGATAACAGTTGGGCTAGGCACCAATCCATGAGTGTAGCAGAATATCATTAGGAATCATTTCACTGACTTTTTTTTTCTATTCCTGTTTGATTCTATCTCAGGTCTCTAGGGTATCCAGCCTCTGGGTCCTGGCCCTCAGCGAGGAGCTCCCTCTCAGGGTATGGGTCTCCAGTCATTAGTTGGTCACTCTCACAATTTCTGTGCCATCTTTACCCCAGCACATCATGGAGATGGGACAAATTGTAGGTCAAAGGGTTTGTTCCTGGGTTTATTTCCCAATCCCTCCACTGGAAGTCTTTCCTGGTTACAGGAAATGGCCAATTCAGGCTCTGTATCCCCCAGTGCTAATAGTCTTAGCTAGGATCACCCTTGTAGATTCCTGGGAGTTTCCATTGCTCTAGGTTTCTAGCTCATCCCAGACATGTCCCAGTTGTCTCTTCTAGTACTCTCTCCCTCCATCCCTCCTCCCCCATCCCTTCTATTTCCATTCCCAAGCCCCTTTCCAGGTTCCTCCCCATCCACTAGCAATGTCCATTCTATTTTTCCTTGCACACGCCCCCACCCCTCCCCAACACTCCTTTTGCTTAGCTTCTCTGAATCTGTGGGAAAAGTAACTAATACAGTCATCTAGAGTTGAGGAGAAAGAAAGCCAGTGCTGACTCCCTCATCTTCCAGCACTTAGGTAAACACCCTAGTGTATTGAGGGACACATTCAAGATGGTGTGACCCCAGCAACAATAGGCTTTAAATAGCACACATTCAGAATGCAACAGAATAGAGTGAATCCCACATGTATGCATAGTATGGACACTTGCACACAAACCCAAGTACTCAGTGGGCTGTATCCAGGTTGCTGTGAGCCGACATTTACCCACCTGCATCAGATTACACAATTTCATTTGGAGACTTCAATGATGTATGAAGAGAACAATTTGAGAGTAGCAGAAAATAGCTACCAGCTGCCATCTTCATTTCTGAAAGTCAAGCATGGGAAGTCACCAGGTTCATGGTGACCATGTGATGGGTGACACTGGGAAAAACAAATCATTTCTGTACTGTTTTCTTTATCTCCTCCTGTAACAAGAACCAAGCACATACCCCAGCACATGTGGGTTGAGTTAATATTGGGGTTCCATGGGGCCCCAGTGTGGAACTTTCTGAGTCTTCTGGCAGCTAGCAGACTCTAGCCAAGAAAGCAGACTTCTAACAAATGTCAGCAACTGCAAAAGATCCAAGACCCCCAGCTGACAAAGTGAGGAAGTGCCGGGGGACCACGGAACTGACAGAAACACTTTAACAAGAAAAGCACCTGAGGAGATAGACTGTGGGCTTGAATGTGAACTGTTCCACCTTTCGAGGAGCTTGAGGTCCTTCTTGGGCACCAGTTTGACTAGTCGTCTTTGATTGGTCCTTTCCCCCCCTTCATTTGCATATGAGCCTAGCTCCCTAAGCCTGAAACTCCACCCACCTTCCCTGAAGACATTCCACTGCACTTTCTAGGCTCCAAACATCAAGACCAACAACCACTTCAGAGATGCAGTTCTCCAGTCGTCGGCCAGAGTTGTGACACTTCTCAGACCTGCGGACATGCTCTGCCAAGGACCACTGCTGGCTGGCATCCCAAAGCTTTTGAGAGCTATGACCGGCAACACTTCTCAGAGCTGTGTGTTTTAAGTTGTTTCGTGCCATTTAGGGTTGTCAATCCTAAACTGACAAACAAGTACTTCCTGTTTGTGCTCTTCCCTGTGTGCCCATCCCGTTTTTGAAGGAGGGTGGGACAAGAGCCTCACTGAGGACAGGAGTCGGTCTCTACTGGCTGCCTACATAAGTTTTCTGCAAGCTGGTCAGAACTTGATGATATCAAATGTTAGCCATCTTTTCATGAGGATAATTTTTTTCCAGGCAGTTGTCAATGCCTTAAGAGAGGAGTAATGAACTTAAATTTGTCTTGATTCTTACATAATCTACACTGAACATGGTGTTCATGGGTTAACTGGTTGGCTGTTGTGTCTTCTGGCAAAAGGCTCTACATGGTTTGTAGAGCTATGTCTGCAGCACCCACATTTATATATACTAATAATGATATATATGTGTGTGTACTTTTGTATATGTAATAAACAGCACTGTGTGCCTTTAAATGTTTAGAGATATGCTTACATTAATATAGCAAACACATAGTTCATTTTGTTTGATAGTACGTGGTATGAATGTAAACATTTATGCATTATTTATATAATGATACTATTGTTTTCATAAATCTTTTGCATTCCTGTGAAAAGGTATTTAATAATAAGCAACTTAAAGGTTTGTTGGGTGTCCGTTCAGAGGAATTCTATCCATGAGGACTCACATTGTAGTCAATACCAGGAAGCAAAATACTGGTGCTCAGCCCACTTTATCATATTGGAGTGTGTGTGTGTGTGTGTGTGTGTGTGTGTGTGTGTGTGGCGTATGTGTGTGCAAGTGCATGCATGAGTACATATATGTGTGTTCCGTTGTATGTGGTATGTGTTTGCTATGTTGTATGAGAATATGGTGTGGTATATGTTTTGTGCTGTATGTG
>CABHPH010065038.1:0-13223 GCA_902168325.1 Peromyscus nudipes
CCACGTGGCAAAGTAGAGATTAATAGAAATGGGCTAAATATAAGAGTAAGAGCTAGACAATGATAGGCCTGAGCTAATGGCCAAGCAGTTTAAATAATGTAAGCGTCTGTGTGTTTATTTTATAAGTGGGCTCGGAGACTGGCGGGACTTGGGAGCTCGGAGACTGGCGGGACTTGGGAGCTGGAGAGAAGCTCCAGCAACAGTCTACAATGGTAGTTCACACATGTGATCTAAGCAAGCAGGAATCTGAGGTAGAAGGAAATTCTAAGTTCCAGGCCATCTGGAGTTACAAAGTGAGATCCTGCCTTCAAATAAAACAAAATCCTCAAGAAATAAAATAAGAGAATGATACAAAAAGGAACCAAAATTAAATTACTTCATAGATCAAATGAAATTAACAGATATCTCCAGGGTATTCTAAACCAATGAAAGCAGAATGCATACATTTCTTTACATTCTGAGGAGCAGCCTCCAAGACAGATCATGTATGAGAAGCAGGATATTAAGTCAAAACACATTCAGAGTTCAACATTGCTTCACGATGACGTGGCTCGTGGCTTACCAGCATCTTCACATGCTGCTTATCATGGCGAGGGCTGGCAGTGTCTCTCCCACTCAGCCTTCCACTTCCCAGAATTCTCCTCTCCCCTTGTCCCGCCTATACTTCCTGCCTGGCCACTGGCCAATCAGTGTTTTATTTATACAGAATGATATCCACAGCAAGCCCTATATACAGTGACTTCAAATATCACTTCCCAGAAGCCAGCACCTTGCAGCCAGCCCCCCCCCCCCAAGTGTCTCCCTCCTGCTTATGATAGTTTGCTGCTCTTCTTGCTTATCCATATGTTGTGGACACATGGCAAGGATCACTTCTTTAAAGAAATCATTCTTCTAGATCATTTAAAAATACCAAAGTTCAGACTTTCGTTCTCTTCTCTAAACACAAGCTTCTGTCTTGTGTTATTTCCCTTTGCAGGTAAGATTTTTGCACATCTCTTGCATGGGTTGGTAATGAACATCTTTAGTTTCTATTATGTCCCCTTAATATTGAAGTGTAATTTTGCAATATGTTAAATATTTCACTCCACTCTTCTGGTTTAGGAAGCTTCCCAGAGAATTCTCTGGCAATGTTTTATTCTTGTTCCCACAGATAAGTTGCCCTGATTTCCTCTGAGCTTTTCTGTTTGGCTTATGATATGCCTTTGAGTTAGTGTTAATCATCTTCTTGGTTTTTGGGTTTTGACCTGTGGCTTCTTGCTGTCATTATATTTGGTAGATTCTTCGTCATTTTTACTTCAAACATTTATTCTATTCCATTCTTTCACTTTTTGTCTTATAGTGCCCTAATTAAACATGTCTCAGACCTTTTAAATTGCCTCAATTCTTTTGACATTCTGTTCTGTCTTGATTTCATAATTTCGTATCAAATTTCTTTCTGTGAGCAAGTCAAGTCCAATCTCCTGGTGAACTCCTGGTGTGTGTGTGTGTTCCCCCCCTCCCCCGCCACTTTCCTAAAGTGTCTGGCTTTTCTCGGATCATCCTTCTTTTCTTGATTTTTCTGCTTTTTCTCCTGGCCATTACAGCATTAATCAAGGACATTTTAAAGTTATTATCCAATGATTCCAAGATTTACTTGCAGCTGTCTGGCACGCCAGCCTCTTGTCCTTGTACGCACCACTTCTCAGTGTTGGTGTGCCTTGTAACTTTTCATTTGTTTATTTAAAGCCACTCATAATGAATTTCATAATAGGAAAAGAAACATGAAATTTTCAGTGGGCCATCTTGTGGCAATTTGGGATGTATTAATAACTCCGAAAACTGGAGGCGCTGGAGTACTCAGACTCATCCTTGATCAATCTCCCTGCTGTCTAGCTTCCTATGAACTCTTCCCGGGTAGAGTTTGCGTCTTAGGACTCTAATCTGTGATGAACTAATTTTGTTCTGGGTCCCTGCTAGACCTGTGGATGGGTGTGGCTGTGAGGAAAGGAAGCTTTTCTTAGTTTTGGTGGGTTCCTGGGCTTTGGCCTTCACAAGCATGCCTAGCCATGATGGCCTCAGGGGCTGGACCAGGCATGTACCTCCCTGTGGGATTAGGTTCTGTCCAGTCCTTTCCTGCTGCAGAGATCTCCCTGCGTGTTTCAATAGAGTTAGTTTTCTTCTTTCTTTGCCAGGAACTTTCTTGGCTTTTAATGTGAGAAGTTGCTTGACTTCTGGGAGGTAGACCATGGAAGTGTGAATCCCTCCCAAGGCCTGTGTCCCAGGGGTCTCATCTCAGCTGGCCCATGTGAAGCTTCCACAAATTCATCAAAGTCATCATGGACTTGTCCTGCCAGGTCATGGCTCCTGAGGCTTCCAGAGCCCACCTCTTGCTGACGCTCAGAACACTTGCCTCGGCAGGCTTCATGGCCATGGTATCTCCTTGGAAAGAATTAACAAGGTTTGTTTCTAATTAGGTTAAAAGCATCTTGTTTTCCAAGTTCTAAATGATAAGTGGCACTTGGGCAGGACATATTTGAATACACTATCTAAGCAAGAACTTGTACCCACATATAAAGAACACATCCAAAATGGAACAGTAAAAACCAAGCAGACTAATTAAGGATCGATATCTGAGAGACAGGTCACCAAGCAAGGTGGATAGGTGAGAAGAGAGTAGCTCTCTCTCAATCATTAACCGCAGGGACACACTCACTGAGACAGTGTTACACACGATGGCCATAGTGAGTACTGACCACAAGGTGTGGTAACAGATCACTCATCCAGACTTAATGGACATGTGGAATGAACAGCTGCCTGGAAACAGCCCGGCAGTTTCTTGAGATAGTTAAATAAGCCCGCCCAATGACGGGTTGTTTCCACCACTTAGCATTTTCTCAGGAGAGTTGCAAACATGTGCCTTGGCAAAAGATTTGTATGAGAATGCTAGCAGAGGCTTGATCATTCAGAGCCAGGAACTGAAGAAGATGTGGTTTTTTTTTATTAAAAGGTGAACGGGTAAACTGTGTGGAATGCCCACATCATGGCATGCTGCAGGGCAGTAAAAGCATAGGTCAATGCTCCATGGGGCTGCATGGATGAATCCAGTCTTCTATGCTGAGAGCAGTGCCAGACAAAGTATCATGCAATCATGATTTCCTCTATATAAAATTGTAGAATAACAAGCGAATCTATAGGGGCAGGAAGTAGATGAATCATTTTCTAAGGACTCATGGCAAGAGCCAGAAGGAAGGGCTTGTTAAGAGGGTAGGTGATGGACTTGCCCCTAATCTTAGAGGTAGCTTCACAGTTGGGTGGCTAAGTATTTATCAGATTATACATCTTAAATATGTGCTGTTTATTTTTAACTGTGTATGAAAAAGATTTAATGAGTTTGAGGCCCGCCTGGGCTACCAAGTGAGTTCCAGGAAAGGCGCAAAGCTACACAGAGAAACCCTGTCTCAATAAACCAAAAAAAAAAAAAAAAAGATTTAATGTTAAAACTAACAAAAGTTCACACTATATAACTCAATATATATGAAGTTTCAGAAAGGAGAAAGTAGTCTATAGAGACACAGAAAATCACTTTGCTGGGCCACGGCTGGGGGCAGTCCTACTGCAACAGGATGCCTGAGAATCTTTGGGGTGGTCAAATGTTTGTGGAATGTACAACTGAAATTTTGGAATCTTCAGCATATGTATATTATACCTCAACATGCTTCATTCCAAATGTCAAGTATAATTCCTACCTTTGGCCCTCCAAGTTATTCTTTCAAGAGATCACATTTTAATAATATTGAGAATTCGAAAGAAATGCCAAAAGACAACTAGATTGTCGAGTTTATTCATTTATTTATTTATTTTTGATTGAGGAACTAGTCTTTGCAACTTACATATTTCTGAGTCATCATGAAATATAGTTGTGTTGAAGAAATGTTTGTAAATGTGTGGAATTATGGGAATCTTCCCTTCTGTCGGAAACTCCACCTTAGAAACAGTTTAAGCTTTAGAAAATTCATGGGACCACAGTGTGCTTTTTGCTTCAAGAGTCTGACCCCAGTCACCTATTTCTAATTGTTACCCTGAAAAGAATGAATTAGAACCATCTGATTCGGTCATATTTGTAGAATGCTGGTTATGAGCAATTCCTTTGAATGTTCTAATTGTTTCTTTTTATAATCATTTGGTAATAATTCCTCCTTTAATAGTTTAAATGTCACACTCAGATGTCAAATGAGTAATGTAAAAGATTTGAGCGTATACAATAGCCATGTGTAATGGCCGGAAACATCCCATTATACTCTTCCCAGGCTGCTCCCACCCAGAGAGGATATGGGTGGTTTTAATTATTTGTTGAAGAACACAAGTCTATAAAATATTAGCTATGATGAAATGGAGAGAATATTTTTGAGGCAGCTACAGACAAAATGCTGCTGTCAAGAAGATGAAAGGCCGGATGAGTCACCTTGTGTAGGGAGAGCCGCCCCCATTTCCCAAGTGGGGAGCTCATCTTCTCCTAGGCAATTGCACAACGGTGTAGCAGCTCACACAGTCCCCAGGGCCCTGGGTGAGCTCACAGTCCACACTGTGTTGTACATCAATGGGCAATGGCTTGGTGCCAGGTGCCCCAAACCTAGGGAAGCCCAGACTATCAGAAGCCATTTCCAGAGTAACTGCCCTCACCATGGAGAGGATCCAGTGCTGAGGTCTGTGTAAATATTAATGAGCTAATGGGATCCAGTCTCACCATGACTGTGTTTCATGACACAGTGTAATTATGGGACACCTAGAGCAGCATGAACAGGATATCTTTAGTCAGGCTTTTTGAGGTAAGCTGTCTCAATGAAGAAGTGAAGTTTTACGAAAAATGAAGGAGTGTTTTGGTGAAGATGAGGCCATGAGTCCATTCTTTAACAGCCCAGTCCACTCCTACAAAGACACAGACACTGAGCACTGAAATCCGTGGGTACAGGACGAAAGCAAGCAGCTGAACCAGGCTCAGATAAAACCCAAACACAGAGGAGGCTGCACCTGGGAGTGAGGCGTCTTTGACTTCAGCCCCGACAGAAACAGCTGTAAAGGCAATACACAGGAACCCTGAAGACAGAAGAGAGGAGTCATTTTTCCCAGGAGAGACACAGGAGCCAACAACACTGTGGAAACTCTTTTTACTTCCCTCCTGTTTAAAGTTTTAGTCCCGAGCTGACAGAGTTCCTCCCGTGTTCATTCTTTGCTGTCTGCCCACTCTGTTCTTAAATGCAGGCAGGGCAGGAATTCTGTTGGACACAGCAGAAGGGTAGGATTGTGACTTCCCCGTGGGCTGTGCACTTCTGTGGCAGGCCTCACTTGATTCTTCTTGTCGCCTGTGGTCATCCACGCAGCTGCCCTCTACTCACGCTTCCCCTGCTTTGCTGGTGATCACCCGGGACTCTGAATCACTGATCTTTACCTGGACACGGGAGCTGTGAAATTTGTGGTTCATGTGTATGAGCTGTGCTGCGGCCGATTTCACATCTTGCTGCCCTAGGCTTTGGTCAGGCTTGTCTGTCTCTTGGGTTCACAAGTGTGAGATATGCAGCTCACAGGTTTCATTTCTTGTTACTTTGTGCTTTGGCCAGGCGGGTCAATCCCTTTGGTTCTATTCTGTTGAATACCAACACTCAGCTTTTTAAATTGTTGTGAGGTTTAGCCAGGCAGGAAATACTGAATAGTAGCAGAAAGAAGCATCTTGATGACTGGGGTGACCTCAGAGGACAAGATGGAGGACCAAAGTTGGAGACAGGGTGCAGTTATGAAGTCCATACCACCATCATCTATTCCACAAAACCCACTGGAAGGTTGAGAAGATAACAACAAATCTTTTTTTGTCTGAGATGAATCAGAGGGACCAGGAAACATCTGCCTAAAAGCCTTTCATATATAACTGAAAATATAAAACTGTGAAAAGCATTTGAATCTGGGAACATATAAGCGAAAGCTGAGAGATTATGGGAGCCACTCAGCTTACAAAGAAGTGAAGAGGGGAAATGACTTCAGAGGACAGAGGGCTCCACAAGGTGGGTGTTTGGATAGGAGAGAAGCCAGTGTGTGGGGTAAACTGTGACCAGGAGTCCACAAGCTTTCTCAGCTGGAGGACCCCGCCATAGAATGTTATTGTCAGGACATAGCAGTCCCCAGGCTGGCCTGGGATGGCTTTGGCTCCACTGCTTAAATGTGGTGTCCCTGGTTACAGGAAATTAAACCTGCTTATGACAAGTTTGGATTCCAACAGTATCAGACTCAGATTAAAACACATTCAGGTTCCACCCAAAGCGTTCAAACATCTCAAACCTGTGATGGCCAAGTTAGGCTTATGTTTCTGCCTTCAGGCATTTGAGGAAACATCTGGGACTGTTGGGAAGTCAATGCCCAAACTGCCGGCTTAGCAACGTTCAAAGCAGATGCACATTCTGTTTAGCAGCTACTCTGCAACCTGTGTTGTGTTGGCTTTGCTCTCCTGCTTTTCCTAGCCCAGCCCATTGGCATGAGATAAATGAGGGAAACCAGAAAACTGGATCTGTACAGGCCTGAGAGTCTCATGCAGCTGGTGGGAAAGCCGGCCATGCTGGGCTTGCCTCAGTTATGGCTGCTTAGAAAAAAGCAGATGTCTCTTGTCCTGGTTCTGTGGTGCAATAGCTCCTTTTACAGAAGGTTTTGTGCTTGTGTCCTGAGCTATGGGGAGAGACGGGAGCTAAACTGCTTTATGAGGCATCTGTCCGGATGTCTCAGCAACTGACGGAGTGACAGGTTTGGTCAGAGCCAATCTCAGAATGTGTCTGCACATGTATGTACGTATACATGCACAAGTGTTTTCATGTAGATGGCAGCAGTTACAGTTCTTGTTGCTACCCACAGAAGCAGCTAAGGGAGGAGAAGTTTATTTGACTTACAGTTCAGAGGGCATAGTCTGTCATGGTGGGGAGGGCATGGCAGCCAGAGTGGCTTAGTCCATGGCAGTAAGAGCTTGTTGCTGCTCCATCTCACATCTTGGTGGACCAGGAAGCTGAGTGAGCTAGCTCAGGTGAGTCCAGTTGTCATTTGTAGGTTCTCAGCAGAGGCAGACCCTCCTCACCAACCCCTGCCTGAGCCAGCATTACTGCTGCACTGTTAGTTGACATGGAATTCCAGTGGGAAGCAAACACTGCTCTGTTCTGCTGTGAGCAACCCCCAGGCTCCACGGTTTAGTGAGCACACTCCATGCAACTGGAATCCCCCCTACCCCTGCTTCTCTTTTCTTTTCTCCCTCTTTATCTGTTGGTTTGGATATATTGTATTCCTCAACAGCTCACTGTTGGAAGAAGGTGCCCAGTGTCACACTAGAAAGAGGTGGCAGGTCCCTTGAGGTGGAACCTGGCAGAAGCTGATAGCACCATGGGATACTTCTCTAAGGAAGAATAACAAAGTTCTTGTGGGATCCTCATCATCTGTAGAAACAGTGGGAAAAGGCTTTTAGACACTCAAGGAACAGCAGTGTCTTCTAGGCCTTCTGCTCTGCGACCCAGAATTCAGGAGGCAGGTGTGGTTCCAGCATCAGCTGCTCTGCGCCACGTTCCGTGGCCCATGTTGTCCTTCTCGGCCTGTGCTTTCTGCACTTGTGACTCCTTCTCAAGGAGAAGTATCTCTCAAGTGTGCATAAGCATGATCTTCATCTGTCTTTGGCTAGAATGTCCTCTGCCCATGGTATGTACATCCCCAAAAGGACATTTGCTACAGAATACTGCCCATACCATGAGAAACTGAGGTCTCTAAGACCTGGTAGGGGACTTTGGGACTCCATGGGGCCTGGGCATGGGACAGCAGGACTATATGGGACCTGAAGAGAGAGATACAGAACACTGGAGGTTTATAACATTTCCCCTCCCTGATGCCCCTAGAAAACGTCACTTGCTGTAGCAGAGACAATGGCTTTCTTTCTTCTGGAATGTAGATAGTATCATGGGCAAGTCCATTCTATGTCTCTGGTTAGAGATGTGTCCACTGCACTCCAGTTTTGTTTTTTTGTGAACTCTTGTTCTTTTGGTGTGTGTGTATGGTGTGCACATATATACATATGTATATGAACATGGGTGCTCTGTGCACACTGCTGCTCATGTATGTAGAAGATGAGAGATCAATGTCCCTTTGGTGGTTTGAAAGAAAATGACCTCCATAGGGAGTGGCACTATTAGGATGTGTGGCCTTGTTGGAGGAAGTGGGTCACTGTGGGAGTGAGCTTTGAGGTCTCCTATGCTCGGGTTATGCCCAGTATGACACACAGTTCATTTCCTGTTGCCTATGGATCAAGATGTAGAATCCTTAGTTCCCTCTCCAGCACCATCTCTGCCTGCATGCCACTAAGTCCTGCCATGATGATATTGGACCAAACCTCTGAAACTGTAAGCCACCCTCACTTAAATGTTTTCCTTTATAAGAGTTGCTGTGGTCATGGTGTCTCTTCACAGTAATAGAAACCCTAACTAACACAAGTTGGTACCAGGGACTAGGGTATTGCTCTGATAGGCTTGACCATGCTTTTGATTGAAGGAATATGGATCTTGGGACTGTGGATTAGAAAAGCAGTTGAATGTTTTAAGTGCTGCTTAATGGGCCATCCCAGTAGGAACATGGAAGATGGTTCTGAGGGTGATTTGATGAACTGTGGGGGCCTGGTTTAAGATGTTTCAGAAAAGAAGAAGTTTAGTACATTGCCTAGAGATTTTCTTGTGATATTTTGGTGAAGAAAGTGGCTGCTTTTTGCCCTTGTCCAAAAAGTCTGCATGAAGAGGTTTGGATTAATTGCATTGTCTAAGGAAATCTCAAAACAGCTTAGTATAGATTCTGTCATATGGTTATTAGTGTTAATGCTAATGAAAATTTATGATGAAAAGGAGAAAACTGGGAAAGGAAAATACAAAATATACAATTTGAGGAGAAAAGGAATACCAGGAAGTGTAATAGAGCTAAGTCCTGTGTTCAAGGAGATAAAAGATTAAGAAATGGACTAAAGGAAGTGGTGACCTCAAGGCAAGATTCCACCCACCTAAGTTTTTGACTTGTGAAAAGGAATTAAGGAAAAGCTTAGAGTCTGGTGTGGTGGTGCAAGCCCTTAGTCCTACTTTAATCCTATTGCTTGGAAGGCAGAGGCTAGTGGATCTCTGAGTCTAGGCCAGCCTAGTCTACAGAGCAAGTTTTAGGACAGATAAGCTTAGGCAGTGAAGGAAACCATTGAAAACAGAAAGCTGGTGAAGATGTAATTGAATGAGGGGGCCATGTTCCTGCCCCAGCAAACAGTAGAACTTGGCAGTTTCAGCCACATGGTTCTGGCTTTAGAGTCAAGGTTTAAAGAAAGGGGCTATGAAACTTGCCTCCAAGACTAAGGAAAGTGCTGAGAGCAGGCATGTGTCAGAGTTGTCCCTGAGTGGAGGGTTAGAGAGGCCATTGTGTGAAACTGTGAAGGTGATGTCTGGATTGCCTTGTAGACTCCAAGATGTTGGAGATGCCCGAGTTTTGGGATACCTTCTGAGGAAAGCTGCTAATGGGGAGTGGAACCAGCCCAAGAAAAAGAAGCGTGTTGAAGTCAACAAAACTGAAAGGAGTTGGAGATATGAAGAGCATTTTGACATCAGACATGGAAATGCAGAGTTTAAAGTTTGCCCAGCTATTTTTTGGTCTTGTTTTGGTCCAGTATTTCCTCATTATGCTCCCATCTCTGTGTTTTAGATTGGTAATGTATATCCTGTGCCATTGTATGTTGGAAGTATATGATCTGTTTTTCTATTTATAGGGGATTACAGTAAAGAGACTGCATAAATCTCAGAAGAGACTTTGAACTTCAGACTTTTAAATAAGTTTGAGACTGTGATAGACTATGGGGACTTTTGGAGTTGGACTGAATGAATTTTTGCATTATGATATGGCTACAAGCCTATGGGGGTCAAGGAGTGGAATGTGGTGGTTTGAAAGAAAATGACCCCCATAGGGAGTGACACTATTAGGAGGTGTGGCTTGTGGAATAGGTGTGGCCCTGTTGGAGGAAGTGTGTCACTGTGGGGGGTAGGTTTTGAGGTCTCCTATGCTCAAACTATGCCTAGTGCAACACACAATTTACTTCCTGTTGCCTGTAGATGTAGAACCCTCAGCTCTGTCTCCAGCACCATGTCCTACCATGATGATAATGGACTAAACCTCTGAAATTGTAAGCTAACTCCAATTGAATGTTTTCCTTTAATAGCATTGCCATGGTCATAGTGTCTCTTCCCAGCAATAGAGACCCTAACTAACACAGTCCCCAATTTATTTTTTGAGACTGCATCTCTCACTGAACCTAGAGTTCATTGATTTAGCTAGATCATCTGATCAATGAGCCCCAGGGACCATCCTGTCTTTGTTATCCAAACACTGGGGTTATAGGTATGTGCTGCCATGTCTGTTTTTTTATGTGGGTACTGCATATTTGAACTCAGACCCTTATCTATCAAGACACCTCACCTCCAAGTCCCCCAGAGGAAGCCAGACACTCACTGTGAAAGACAGGAAGCTCTGGGTATCCAGGTGGCATTTATTATATCCTCAGAAGAGGCCCCCCTCCCTCCTTTCTATCCCTAAGGAAGCCCCATGTGATCTGGTATCTGTCTTCTCTCTAATCTTCAGGAATTCTGTCCCCAAGTGATTTTAGTGGACATAGTCAAACAAATAGCCACAGTTCTTCAGGTCTGTTTCCTGTAGCTTGGGACTGTCACCTTACATTACAAAAGAGGCTTGACATGGTGGCAGGATACAGGGTCTCCAGACAAATAGGTGAGCCTTCATATCTACATGAGTGCTAAATGCAATGTGACTTGTTATAAACGGGAAGTAGAGTGCATTCCACAGCATCAGAGAGGGTGCAGGCTGCTGAGCAAAGACCATACTCTGGATTAGAAGTTAGAGGAAGAGGCTGTCTGGGAGCCACTGGGCTGAGAATCTGAGAGAGATGAGGAAAAGGTTTCCTTTTGTTCTGGGATAGAAATCTCTGTTAAGGAAATCTCAGACCTAGTTCCACAATCATGAGAACAAGGGAATACAATGTGTGTTGGGAGCCTCTGAGTTTGTGGCCATAGAAACTCACCCAGTGGATGAAGAGCATAAGTGAGTACAGCAGCTCCCAGCTACCTCCACAGGCACTTGTGATCTTGCTAAGAGACTATGACTCCAAGACATAAGTGAAAACATGGTGTTGACTTCCAGAAAGTCCTCAGAGGGAGGGCATTTGTCTTCTGCTCCCACACGCTCTCCTGCTGTTTCCTGGCACTGCTTGCAGCCATCCTGGACCATGAGCCATATTTTGGAGTTGAGTCTACACATGACGAACCAACCAAGCAGAGCAGCCTGGGGGAAGGATGCTTCAGAGCAGTGGCCTACACAATATTTAATGAGAGGAAAAAGAAACTATTCCATTTTAGAAACATTGGGTGGCCCTCTGTCAGTCGGTCTCAATCACAGCAAACAAAGTTAATCAACTATTGTAAATGCAGGCCTGGTTCTGTCTCTCTCGAGGGTCCCACTAAACAAGAGTCTATTACGCTCACTGAACTCTTTATCACAATGTTGATGATGGGTGAGAGGAACATGTCTAATGTATGTAGCTTATAGGATGGTGTGATGGTATGATGTGATCTTGGAACTAATAACTGTTCCAAGTTTAATAAAACTTAAAAAATTAAAAAGGGTGGTTTGCCTTGGAGGACACTTTTAACCATGTCTCTCTGAGGTGAATGTCCAGGATTTGGGATGAGAGGAGCAGAGAGGTGCATGAATTGTATGCCTAGGAGTGATGTGGAGCTGGGCATGCATAGTACTCTGCCATTCTTCTTATCAGCTGATGCTTATAGCTGCTCATTAATCTACAGGTCCTCTAGTACCCTGCTTATCTGACTCACAAGGACAGGTGTTTTCTGTGAGGATGTTTCTGAGCCTCTCACATTCTCTGTTTAGTGTTTAGCATGTGTTGATGCTGAGGCCCGATGTCCGCCTTACTGGGCTCTCCAGATGTGCAGCTACTTGACTTCTTCATGGAATTCCCAACGGCACCTTAAAATGCAGCAGTGGAGAAAGTCATAAAGTTTAAGCTTTGTCCAGTCTTGTTTCCCCTTCTGTTTATGAGAGAAAACTTTTGGTTGTTTTCGGAAGTTGGTTTCCTCATCCATGTGTCTCTGAGAGGCCTGAAGAGGTGGAGTTTCTAATGTTGGAATCTGGCCTGGATGCCCAGCCCCCAGTATTCTTGCTTAGAGTCAAAGATTAAAGCTATCACTTGACTGCTGGTGGCAGCAGACAGACTTTCCGGAAAAAAAAAATCACTGAAATTAAAAGTAGTGTTTAATTATGTGTAGTCCATCATCCCGCACTGAGGGGCATGTGGGCACCCGTGGGAGTAGATCTTGATGGTTTGCCCTACACAAAAGGAAGTGCACGAGCTGTCAGGAAGTAAATCTTGATGCTTACCTGTACCTTCTGGCCTTTATTGAAGCCAGGAAGAGATCGGTCTTTTCCCTCTTCTTAGCATCTTGGCTACTTTACTTCCAGGCCTGGCCAAAACCTAGAAGTCCAGAGAAAGGTGATTGCAATAAATATTAGGAAAAGAAAAATGAAAGTTATCGTGGCCTGGCTTGAACTTGGTATTGAATTTCAACTCGAATCTTTCATCAGCACTGTTTCAACAGGTTTGATAGTTGCCTTGGGAAGGACAATGGCAGCTTTGCTCCTCTGGGGTACTCTCACTGTCCACAGGAGGACGTGTCTCAATGCATAGACTCACCAGCATGAACTGATGGCCCTTTTCAGAAATCTACAGTAGGGGGTGTGGTGGTATTGTGTTCCCCAAAATATTGTGCATGCTAATAAACTTATCTGGGGTCAGAGACAGAACAGCCACAATATTAAATATAGAAGTTAGGCAGTGGTAGCACATGTCTTTAATCCTAGCATTCCAGAGGCAGAAATCCATCTGTTCAAGGATACAGCCAAGCATGGTGACTCACGCCTTGAATCCCAGAAAGCGAGCCTTTAATCCCAGGGAGTGATGGTAGAAAGCAGAAAGGTATATAAGGCGTGAGGACCAGAAACTAGAAGCATTTGCGTGGTTAAGCATTAAGGCTTTCGAGAAGCAGTTCAGCTGAGATTCATTCTGGATGAGGACTCAGAGGCATCCAGTCTGAGGAAACAAGATCAGCTGAGAAGTTGGCCAGGTGAGG
>CABHPH010065043.1:538-11046 GCA_902168325.1 Peromyscus nudipes
GGTGTGTGTGTGTGTGTGTGTGTGTGTGTGTGTGTGTATAAGGACATTCTTGCCATACTTAGTTTACTGACAGATTTTATCAGAAGGTGTGTTGAGTTTTTTTTATGTTTGCATTTCTTAAAACATAATTTATTTATTGATTCTTTGGGAATTTCACATCATGCATTCCAATCCTACTCATTTCTCAGTATCTCCATATCTGCCCTTCACCCTTGTGGCATTCCCCCTCAAAGAAAATTTAAAAAGAAATGAAAATAAAATAAAAATAAAAACTAAAATACTAATTAAAAAACAAAAACACAAACAAAACAACAACAAAAAAAACAAAACCCCCCCACTTCCCTCCTCTGTCTTTCCTGCCTCTCCATCACCTCTTCATCTGTCTTAGTGGCATTGGGAGTAAACGCCTTTGTCCAAACAGCTTTATTTGCAAATGTTCATTGAATAATGAGCTGCTGGTCAGGTTCAAGGCCTCTGGCTTCTGGTACACCATCAATACTGGACCTTCACCAAAACTCCTCACCAAAATCTCCCTGAGTTGTGGAGATCCTGCAGCTATGGTTCATCAGGACTAGTCCCTTCATGCACTCTGGCAGGTCATAGATGGGGTAGATGTTGGGGTGGACCAACTCAAAGTCCTGGATATGTGCCTGGGTAGTAGCTCAGTTTGGTAGTCTGGGCCACTGGGACCACCCCCCTCAGGTGAAGGTGGAACCAGCTCTCCTATGCTCATGGTAACAGGTGGGGCCTGCATTTCCAAGTGCAACAGTCACATCTCCAATGAGGGGCAGACCAGGTCTCCAGTTCCTGATCTTTGGGATTAGCTCTCCCAAGGCCATGGGGGGCGGGACCAACTCTCCCATGAGGGGCAGGGCCTACTCTCTCAGGGCCAGTGATGGGCAAGGCCTGCTCAGTATGGCCCTCAGACTTCAACACAAGTGGTTTTCATGGACGCCTGTGTTAACAATGGCAATGAATGTTATTTATTAAGTGGCACTCTTTACCATGCAAGAGAAGCCAAGGGGCAAAACAAAGCCCATTATAAGAGTTTATTAGGGAAGGGAATAGAAGGGGTGTGCAGAGGCCTATGGAATGACCATGCAGGAAGAAAGGGGAGGGATAGGTGGAACCTGCTTCTATAGGTTTCCCCTGCACATGTGCATATGGACTTATGTAGCTGTGCCCCGCATGCACATAGATTGCGTGAACACGCTGTGCACAAATTACATGATTATGCATTGCATGGATTACATAGGATGTAAGGCCCTGGGATGATTAAGGGTCTTGCCTAGCTCCTGGACAGGGCATGTGTGGTCATGTAGCTGAGGGAGTGGCTAGGAATTCTAACAATGGACATTAACAGAGATCTCAGATGCAGCAGGACCAAGAACCCAGATGTGACCCTCAGCAGCAGCTTGGGCCTGGATATCACCATGGTCCTAAGTAGTAATGCAAGCCACTCAGATCTTTATGGGACCAGCAACAGAGTGGTCCCCAGACTTCAACATGGCCCCAGCCCCAAGTAGAGGCCCAGACACCAGACATCACATAGACCTTGATGATAACAGGAGACATAGACATCAACACAGACCCTGGTTGCAGTAGGGCTGTGGATCCAGACATGGCCCTTGGCTGGAGCTGGGACACAGATGTCAACATGGCCTTTCGTGGCAGCACAGGCCTTTCAGATCTGTATGGCCCTGGTGGCAGCATGACCCTCAGACATCAACATGGCCCAAGGTGGCAGCCCAGACCCCAGACATCTGCATAGTAACATATCCATTGACATCCACAGAGATGCCAGCTTAGCAGGACCATGAATCCAGACATGGCTTTTGGCAGCATCCTGGGCCTGGATGTCATGATGACCCCAGGTGGCAAGCAGGCCACCCACATCGGCCCATTCATTACCACTTCACCTCTTCAGATCTGCCTCTTTCCACAGTACATGAACAGTTCTGCATCTCTCTCTCTCTCTACCATTTCCCCACCATATATTCACTCACCATTATGACATAGGACTACCTGGAGTCACATGGTGCCAGGTAGGCCTGTGCTTGTCTTCTACGGACCCAGGCCAAGCAGCATCTGGTGGGCCTGTGGGTGTCCTCTACCCTCCTGGTTCTGGTGGTACCCGTGTTGAGTTTTGACACCATTTACTGCATTTGTTGAGGGGATCATGAAACCTTTGCTCTTTGTTCTTTTCATTTGGTATACCACATTTACTGACTTGGGTGTTATTGAATACTTCTTGCCCATTGATGTCCAAGTGAAGACAGGGAGTTCCAGGGGGAAAGGAACCAGTGTCCCTCTGAGTTGTTTTTCGACTTCGTTGATTTTCTTCTAGTGTGTCTGTGCTTTTTATTTTTGAAGATTCTTGTCTTATCTTTCTTGTTTTCTGTCTTCTGATTTCTGGAGGTTATTTTGCTTGGTATTTATTTTTAGGGTGTAAATTAAAATCGTTGACTGGAAGAGTTACTTACTTTTCATGTAAGCATTTATGATTTTACATTTTTTCTTAACCATCCTTTCATTTGTGTATGGTAGACTCTTCACCAGAAAGTTATTTTTAATGTCTGTCTGTAATAAATAGCATTATACACAATAAAATTAAATCTTTAGACCTTGTGATTGAACTCAGTAGAAAAGTGCATAGAGTTTTGTTTTTTAATTTTTATTACTTTATGTGTATGGTGTTTTGTCTAAGTGTATGTGTGTGTGCACCATGTACATGCTAGTTGCCCATGGAGGTCAAAAGACGGTGTCAGATACCCTGGAACTGGAGTTACAGGTGATTGTGAACATCATGTGGGTGTTTGTTATTGAATGTGTGTCTTCTGGAAGAGCATCCAGTGCCCTTCACCACTGAGCCATCTCTCCAGCCTACCCATAGTTTGTTTATTGTTTACACAATAAATCTCAGTATATCATGATTACTTAGGTCATCCAGGAGAATCTTACCAGGGTCAGCTCACAGCACTTTTTGTTTTCAGATTCTACAAGACCTAAGAGAGGAATGCACAGCCTCTGATGTCCATTCATCTTTGAGATTTAGGAATGAACTCCTTGCTGATTTGAAAATTACATCAATGAGTTAGAGGTCTGATTTTCAGTGTCTGACTCAGTATGTGATATATATAGAAATGTTTACAGTACATGTTCTGAGCATGTGGAAAGAGCATGTCACAGCTCATTCCTCTAGAGTGGTGCTGCTCCATCAGGAGTAGACAACCTGTGTGTCTGTCTGCTCTCTGCCTAAAAAAAAAAAAAAAAAAAAATTCCTGTGACAGATGGACAGACAGGCAGACAGATAGACAGGAGTGCTCTGAAACGGATGAGATGAAGTCACCTTTCCTATTTTGATTCAGGAGAAGAAAGCCTGTCAATTATTGTATGAAACCAGACTCCTTTCCAAGATTTGTCATTTGAAAACTTTCAGAACATACCACGTTTCTGCAAGTTGCGCTGTTTAGTGATATTCCTAGGCCTCTGTTTGAGACATTTACTTTGTAATGAAGAAGAAAGTGGAAAGAGAATAGGCCTTGTCCTTTCCAGTAGCCCAACATTTCAATCAACACTCTTCAGTCATGGCTCATGCTCCCAGAACTTAGTTCTGAGTTTCTGTATAGGGACACTACTGTCTACCACAGGGGAATTCTGCTTGCATTATAGTCTTTAGGTCCATGTGCACAAGTGTCTTTTTTCATGTTCACCTTCATCTGTATGGTATACTATTTCACGGTTGCTTCTCTATCAGAAATTTCAGTTTGTTGAGCTGAGATAATGATCTTTCCATCTTTCTCTACAGCGTAGTGTTCATACAATTGTTTCCTGAGTCTCCCAGTGTCAACCCATTAGTTTCAAACACATTTGTCTCTGGGTTGTAGTCTCTATGTTTTCTTTAACTTTACCTTTTCCACATTTGTAACGACTGCATAAACACGAATTTCAGATTTAGAAAATGCTCTCTGAGTTTCCACCAATGTGTCTCTGTGGTTACATTATTGTCACCCTAACCTGGAAGGCTCCTGTCACTTTGCTCCTTTGCTCATTGACACATAAGAAGGGGTGAGTTCTCATGACATATTTGGTGAACTTTAACCAGAATATCAGGCTCCAAAGAATATTCAACCTGAAAGCTTTCCACCATTGCAGATATTTTCTGCTCATCTATTTATTGGAAGCCTGGGTTACCAGAATTGTTCCATGACACCTGCTAAGATGTTCTGCCCAGTTGCTATAGGATTAAAGTTTCCATTGTGTTTTTAAAATCTAGTGTTTGTTTTTTCTCATGTTAAAATATTTCCTAGTTTCCTATCATTTTTTTATTTAACACATGTCTATATAGAAGCATGCTGTTCAACACTGAAATATTGAAGGGTTTCCCACATATCTTCCTGTTATTGATTTCACATTTCCTGCTGTTATCGTCAGATAGTATGGTTTTAATGATGTCTATCCTTTATAATTTTTTGAAAATTTATTGATGGCACAAAAATGACCCTTCTTGCTGGGCATGGTGGTGCATACCTTTAAACCTAGCATTTGGAAGGCAGAGACAGTTGGATCTCTATGAGTTCAAGGCAACAACCTATTACATCTTGATGCCCTTGTGACTGAATTTAAGCCCACAGAAAAAAAACCATCAATATCACAATTTCATGCCATACTTGGTCTTACAGTAAATGGCATAAATTCCCAAGACACAATACGAAGCATTTTTTTTTCTTGCTTTGAAGACGACATAGTCACTGTCCAGGAGAGTTCACAGAGGCAATCTCTAAGGATCATGGGGGATCAAATTATAGATGAGAAAGTAAAGGAGCAACCTGGGGATGCACCTAGGGACAAATATGGGATGTGAATTCAAGTGGCCTCCTGCATATCCAGTTATAGCACACTACTCTACTTCATAGATCACATTCTCAGTGGGCTTTTTAAAATGTTAATTTTTTCTTTTTGTATTTATTTCAGGCCTTTCTGCCAATTTGAGTTGGTATAACTTCCAATGGGAATGAAATTGTGAAGGGTACTGAGGAAGAGACCATGAATAAATATCAACTATTGTGCAAGGCCAGCCAAATACTCCTGTAGTTCTGGCTTCGCTGCTCTTTTTAAAGTGCAGCCCAGTTGCGGCAGAAGACCCCAGTGTTTTGAAGATGCCAGTACCTTGGGATGACCACTAAGAACATTAGCAGCCATGGAGTGGAGCCAGCTGGAGCCTAGAAGATGAGCTGTATGTACTGCAGAGGGCAGAGTCGGAGAAGTGACCCAAGCCCTTTGGAGGAGTCTAGAAGATCGTGAGTGCATCCCAGATGTAGGGCGGTTTGAATTTTGTAATTACCCAAGATGTTAGAGATGCCAGAGTTTTGGTATACCTGTCGAGGAGAGCTGCTAACTGTGAGTGGAGCCAGCCCAAGAGAAAGAAGTGAGTTGCAGTCAACAAAGCTGAACAGAATTGGAGACCTAAAGAGCGTTCTGACATCAGACAAAGAGATGCAGAGTTTGGAGTTTGCCCAGATGGTTTCCGTCTTGCTTTGGTGCAAAATTTCCTCACTACACTCCCTTCCCTACAATTTGAAATGGTAATGTATATCCTATGCCATTATATGTTGAATGTATGTGATCTGTATTTTGGTTTGACTTTACAGGGGACCATAGTTAAGAGATTATATGAATCTCAGAGGAGACTTTGAACTTTGGACTTTTAACATTGTTGAGACTGTCATAGACTATGGGGACTTTTGAAATTGGACTAAATGCATTATGATATTGTTAAAGGTTTATGGGGCCCAGGGAGTAGAATGTGGTAGTTTGAATATATTTGGCCCCCATAAGCTCATAGAGAGTGGCATTATTAGGAGGTGTGGTCTTGGTGGAGGAAGTGTGGTCTTGTTGGAGGAACTGTGGTCTTGTTGGAGGAGGCTGGATGACACACACCTTTAATCCAGACCTTGAGGCTGAAGGGCCCACCTTTAATCTTGGCCACACCTTCTGTTGGAAGTGTGTCACTGTGGAGGTGGGCTTTGAGGTCTTTTTCTCAAGCTTCACTCAGTGTGATAGTCAATCCACTTCCTGTTGCCTGCAACATGTGCACTTGGCTTAAGTACCATGCCTGCCTGAATGCTGCCATACTCCACTCCATGATAGACTGAACCTCTGAACTTCAAGCGAGCCTCCACAGTTAAATGTTTTCTTCTATAAGAGTTGCCATGGTCCTGGTGTCTCTTCACAGCAATAGTAAACCCTAACTAAGACAAGTATAAACTTTAATAGCATTCTTTAACTAAATTAAAAATTATTAATCAGGATGGCTCTTCTAACTGTGCAGACAAGAACTAAGATTCTGTCAGAATGCTTGTGGACTTTAGAACTGATTAATTTGACTGTGTGATTTGTTTTGCAAGGTTTTTTTTCAAGACATAATTTCTCTGTAGTACTGGCTGTTATGGAATTAACTCTGTAGACAAGGCTGACCTCAAAACTCAGAGATCTGCCTGCCTCTACCTCCCAGTCCTGTGATTAAAGGCACTGTAATGGTGTCTTCAAAAGGCCATTTCAATTTTTTTTTAAACTAGACCAGCTACTTCAGGATGGTGGGGACATGGGAAGATGACTGGATTCCATGATTGTGGGCCCAATGTTGCATTTCTCTGGCTGTGAAGTGAGCTCCTTGGTCATGATGGTGGATAAGGCATTCTGTAAGCCCACAGATGGTCTTTTTGGCAGAAGCATTACATGCTGAAAAGGCAAATTCATATCCAGAATCAGCATCAACTCTACTAAATACAAAATGTTGCCTGTTCCATGGAGGTAGTGGTCTGATGTAATCAACTTACCATCAGGTTGCTGGCTGGTAACCCCAGGGAATGCTGCCATATCCGGGGGTTGGTTTTGGTCTGTGCTGTTGGCAGATCTGGCACTCAGCAGCATCTGTAGCCAGGTCTGCTCAAGTAAGGACACCACATCTGTCACTGCAGTTGAAATTGGAGTCACTAGTCCATTGAGTTTTCTATAGTCAGCTGTAGTAAGGACACCACATCTGGCGCTGCAGTTGTAATTGGAGTCACTACTCCACTGAGTTTTCTCTAGTCAGCTATCATTCTCCATAATCCATCTGTCTTTTGCACTTGCCAGATAGAGTTAAAGGCAGATGTGGTGGGAACCTATGCCTCTGCATCTTCCAAGTTCTTGACGATGGCACTAATTTCTACAATTCCTCCAGGGATGCCATACTGGTTTTGATTCACTATTTTCCTAGGCAGAAGCAGCTCGAAAGGCTTCCAACCATGATAATCTTCACCCCATAGGTCAGGGTACCAATGTGAGAATTCAGTCAACTTCTAAGTATATCTATCCCAATTATATTTTCTGGCATGGGGAAACAAGCATAGGATGAGTTTGTGGACCACAGGACTGACCTTGAGTCAGACTTCAGCCAAAACTCCATTAGTCACCTGACCTCCATAATCCTCTACTTTAACTGGAGGGCCACAATGTTTCTTGGGATCTCCTAGAATCAGTGTGAATTCAGAACCAGTAGCCAATTGTGTTAGTTGGGATTTCTATTACTGTGAAGAGACACCATGACCATGGCAACTCTTAGAAAGGAAAACATTTAATTGGGGTGGCTCACTTATAGTTCACTTATAGTCTGTTATCATCATGGTGGGAAGCAAGGCAGCATGCAAGCAGACATGGTTCTGGAGCTGAGAGTCCTAGGTCTTGATCAGCAGGCAACAGGAAGTGAACTGAAACATTGGGTGTGGCTTGAGCATATATGAGACTTCAAAATCGGAAGTACTACTGAACACTCTCTCAGAGTTTAATGGGCCATTCTTGTGGGTCTTTGGAAAATAAGAATGCTGACATTAATTTAGATAGTAGATGACTAGCTCCATATGTTTCTGGGGGGGGCAGCAAAAGTTTTACTAAGAATTGGGGTAGGAGCTATTAGTATGATATTTTGACTAAGAATCACTGTTTGCTGATCAGGCTAGGGCTGAGGAATCATCTGTGATTAATAAGAGATTAGCACCATGGAGGTGAAACCTTCTGTTTTTCACTGGGACAATAGGAAAGTGTTTCCCCAGAGTTGGCACATAGAAATCCGAATCAGTGGAGCCAAGTGCCATCTTGACCTTAGCAGCTGAACTTGGCAATGTGTAAGCTTAATCTGGGTTTTGAAGGCATGAAAGATACAAGATTGACAGCCTAGTCTACATAGGAAGTTCCAGTCCACACAGGCATATATTGTGAGACCCTGTCTCAAAACAAAGCAAAAAGAAAAACAAAAACCAAAAAATGCCAAACAAACAAACCAAAAAACCCAACCATAGTACATGAAAGGGACTATTTCTCCAAATCCTTAAGGATATTTGTTTTGTAGTAGCCATCTTAACACATACTAGTGCCTATCTCATGGTTATCTTTAGTTATATTTTCTAGTGCCAATTATTGTTGAATATTTTCATATGCTTATTGGTCATTTGCATATCATCTTAAGGTAAATATTGTTCCAAGTCCTTTTTTTTTAATGTTTCAGTTGTATCATTTGCTTTATATTGTTAACCTGAGGTCTCAGGAGATAAAGACATTACTTAATGGCAAAAGAATATGTTCAACAGCAATTTATCAGCCATAAGTACCCATTTTTTAATATCAGAGCTCCCAAATGAGGCAAATGTTCATAATTGAAGTGAGAAATCCACAGCAACATATAATTTGAGGAGATTTTACTTCCTTGCTTTCATTATTTTTTATTTAGTTAGTTTTGTTTTAGAGACAGTTCAAGGATGACTCCTTTGTGCTGAGATTAAAGGTGTGTGCCCCAAGCCTGGCTCAATTCCTCACTTTCAATAATGGAAAATACCATTATCAGATTAATTAACCATATATCAGTAAGAAAACAGGGCTTGACCTCTACTGTAGACCATTAAGACTCCAAATTATGCAGAGAACAATGCAAAAATATATCATTTTCTAAGTGTACATAGAATATTTCCCAGGATAGACCTTGCTAAAGTATGCAATGCTTAAATAAAGTTAACCTAATACAATATAAATTATTTTCTCCAGTGAAAAGGGACTAAACCAGAAATTAGTAAACAGAAAGAAAATAGAGAAAGCCACAAGAATATCAAAATTAAACATCACTTTAAAAAAAAACAACCTATCATTTCTGTTACTCAGCAGCTTTATTGGAATTGCATTGGTTTGTATCAAAATGACAAGCCCATCCAAGAACCTATAGGTATATCATAAACAATGAATGGTCCAGCCTATATTGTTTGCTCCCATGGTCCATGGAAGAGTCTAACACCAGATGAGGGTTCTAATCTGAGGGATATTCAATGAATCTAAGCACACTGAGTTCATTAGTCCATTCACTTTATTCTTCTAAGTCAATCCTATCTACACAACTTCTTCTCTGTTCTCTTACTTAGCTCCTTCTCGGCCCCCCTGCTCTCAGTCCCTCCTGCTGGTCTCTCATCATTCTACCTAGTTCTTTCCATCTCCATCTTCATCTTTGTTCTTCTCAATCAATTCTCCCAGTGCTCTCAGAGAACCAGTATACATACACATGCAGTAATTCTTTGGCAAAGTAGTTGGAGGCTGGAAGTTTTCAGGGTGGCAGAGAGAGGTGATAAGGATCCACATATAAAGCAATAATTGTTGGCTTCCAATTATAACCCAAAAGGGGAGTGACTAAAGGGGAGCTCTCTGGTAGGGTCAACTAAAGGTTAAGATCAATTAGGGAATTTATGTGTTCAAACTATAATCTGAAAAGGGCTAGGTAGAATGTTAGGGGTCAATAAGTCACAAGAAAATAAACTGTGTTTGGTGCCGCTTTTCCCACTCATCCTGGCTGCAGCTGCTTTCTGATAGGGAGGGGACATGCTAGGTGGCTAAGTAACCAATGTCACAGCATGTAGCATTTGGTTAGTAAAAGCACTTTTTTTTTTTTTCGAAACTATCACACCAAAGTAAGACAATACAGACAAACAGAAGGAAAATAGCTCAAGAGAGGACCCAAGAGTCAGACAAACTTGTTCACATGGCCAGGAATCCCATAAAAACACTAAACCAGAAGCCATGATATAAACACAGGACATGGTTCAGTCCTGTGCAGGCTCTGTACATGCTGATTCAGTCCTGTGAGTTCCTGTGACCTTTGCTCATGCTGATGTAGAGAGCCTTGTTTTCTTCTTGTCCTCCACTCCCTGACTTTTACACTCTTTCTGCCTCCTCTTTCCACAGGGTTCCCTGAGCTCTGAGGAGGGATTTGTTAGAGATATCCAATTTAGTGCTGAATGGTCCAAGGTCTCTCATTCTCTGCATAATGTCTGGCTATTGGTCTCTATATTTAAATAAGGCGTTTTCAAACACAGTATTTTTATCCATTGAGATTGTCATACCTGGATACACATGTATTTTGATCATATTTGTGACCTACATTTTCCCCTCACTCCTTCCAGATCTACCCGCACCACCTCCCAACTTCCTGT
>CABHPH010065075.1:2324-40394 GCA_902168325.1 Peromyscus nudipes
AAAAAAAAAACAGTATTTCTGGTGTAGAAATGATACTGAGTCTTTATGAAAAAAATGAAGACTGTATTTTTTTTTTAATCTATGGAACTCAAGTCTAAAAGCAAAGGACACAGTTATCAGAAGAGCAATTTCACCCACTTATGGTAGTATCTGCAATATTAGAATATAATTAGGTCATGTATAGTCAGAGTCCAAAAGAAACTGATCTTCAGGAAAGCACAGCACACCATGGAAATTTTATGAAAGAACACACTTGAACAAAAAGAACACCGTGCAAACTTCAAATTTAAGATTATGGGATGAATGTTTGTCAAAGACTTTAAATGCATGCTCTGTTCAAATACAGCTTTTTCTTACATGTAACAAGATGCATCTGTGTCTGCTGTATAAAGCAGGTAAACCTGCCCAGACATATGATTTCAGATATGTGCTAATTTAAATCTGCACTCTGGATATCATTTTCCTTTATCCTTGCAGCAGAAAGGAGAGAAAACAGGCATTAAATACATCACAGTACTAAGAGCTAAATAGGACAAATGAATCTTTCATCATACGTAAACAATTTAAACTCTTCAAAATACAAAGATGTATACTTCAACATGAACTCTAAATTCGCAATTGTTTCTCAATTTCATAAGCATATCTAAAACCAAACAGAATCCCTCCTTCCAATGTCTTTTGATATGATAGGAGTTCACAAGTGTAGAATTTTAATATTTAAACAAGCAACCCCATGTCCAAGTATGATACCACAGCTGTTACAGGTATGACCTTACAATTACCATATGTACTAGAGATGAAATTAAACTAGCAATAAATATGCTTCCACAATTACACTGTGAATGACCGAACTGATGACATTAGTGAAAAAACACTATCTTAGCTCAGAGGAGGACAAGCAGACGGGTATTCTCTAATAGGAAAGGTCATTTTGGACAGAAACACAGAAAGCACTCTTTTTCCACGATGTGGGAATGCTATGGAACATTTATTTGAAACAGTGACAATGGCAGAACCAGGTGTTCTAACTCCACTGTGACACTTAAAAAATAATACAAACAAAGATCGCCCCTGCAGCGCAGTGTAAGATTTCAATGCAGCTTACACAAGGTCAAACAAAATCTAGGACCTGTTGCTGCTCTGTCCAACACTTCAGTCCTACCCAAGTCAGATCCAAATATTGGTGGTCCCAAGAGATTCACTGAAATAGATCATTTTGAAATAAAACATTAAAAAAAAAAAAAAGACAAATCAAGATGCTTCAGTAACCATATGTCCAACTCAATCAACTTAAATGGGTTTTATTTGCTTCCCACTAACAAATCTTTATTTCCATTCATGAGAGCAGTAAGTCGACCATATTCAGCTTCCTTGCCCAGTAATTCAAAGGAAAAACCCAAAAAGATTAGTAAAGAAAATGTAGGAATTAACACCCCCTAAATTTTTTAAAAATATGTTTAAGGTTTGAAGAGTGTTTTAGGTTTGTACTTCCTAGTAGGAAAACATTATCTGAATGAAGACCCTAATGGCAAACCACTGTAAAATGCTTCAGCCGCAGTTGATGCAGAAGGGTAGGGAGAATCTTCGAAGCACCCCAGCTCTCCCGATGAGGTCAGAGGTACACTGGTTTGTATTATTGCAACATCCAGTAAGTGAGCTAAGCTGCTCTTCATTCAGCAAGGGCTCTGTTTAACATTACGCTTGACCTCCAAACTTGGCTGACAATTTACTGATGAGATTCATAACCTTTGGGTTGCTCTGATATTTTGACATATTTGCTGGATTCTGGGCCACATCCTGGAAAGCCACCATGACTTCTGGATCCTGAAGAAAAAGTACAAAAAGAGAGGGGTGGAATTGAATTTTTCAGCTTTGTTGGGTTTTTGTTTGGTTTTTGTGTGTGTGTGTGTGTGTGTGGTTTTTTTTGTTTGTTTGTTTTTTGTTTTTTTGATTTTCGAGGCAGGGTCTCTGTGCAGTCCTGGCTGTCTTGGAACTCACTCTGTACACCAGGCTGTCCTCAAATTCACAGAAATATGCCTGCCTCTGCCTCTCAAATACTGGGATTAAAGGTGTGAGCCAGCACTGCCCAGCAAAATAAATCTTTTAAAAAAATTCATCCCAATTTAGAAAAATGCCAGATTGCAAAATTAGCTAATTGATAACTAAGAGGAAAAACAGCTTAGTGTGCTGTCACTACACAAAAGTAGGAAAGAAAGGCTTAGATGATCAAAGCCCTACTTCATTCTTCCAAATCTTACCTGCATGGCTGCAAGAACCTCTGGATCACTGAGGATTTCATTGAGTCCAGGCATTCCTGCCATTCCAGGCATGCCCGCTCCCATTCCAGGCATTCCTCCAGGGAAATTACCAGGCATTCCCCCAGGAAAACCACCTATAAGGATAAAGGAAATAATTAGGGACATCAACAAATTTCTATTCATTCTCTCCAATACTCAAGTACAGGAGAGTGAAGAACAAGGACAGCCACTGGGCATTTAGCACATTCTATTCTCAACATAGCAGGCTATCAAGCGTAACTTCTCATTTTTCCTAAAGGTAAAGCAGTAAAACAGACTTTACTCCTTTCTGGACTTGTTTTTCATTACTTAAAAAGGTTCAACAAAACTAATCCTGCCTTAAAATAAAGAGTCAACATGTGCTGGTCATCCCGAAACATTAATGCCAGGCATGTCATTGGTTTTTTTTGTTTGTTTGTTTTTCTTATTTGAGGGTCAGGTGGGAGGAATGAGGTGTTTGATATAGGGTGGCTGTCCTGGAACTTGCAATGAATGTACGTACAGCCCAGGCTGTCCTAACTCTTGATTTCCTCCCCCATCATCCTAATGCTAAGACTGCAAGTGTGCATCACCATGCTGGCTCAATCATCTTTGAATTTCTCATTCTTGAGTATTTTTGCTTCAATTTAAAGTTAATTCTATCAGTCTAAACTTGTTTTATTTCATTCTGACATTCATCCAGAGCAGTAATTTCTCAAGTCTTACCTAAAATAAGGGTAACAAAAATTTATTAATTTCTTTCTTTTTATTGAATGAGACAGTAATGTAGAGCCTGGGCAGGCTCAAATTTTGGTCTGTAGGTGAAACTGGCCAAGAAATCCTGAGCCTCTAGCTTCCACCTCCTAAAGACTGTGTCCTAGGCTAGGGTTACTATTACTGTGATGAAAAACACAGTATGAACAAAAGCAAGTTGGGGAGGAAAGGGTTTATCTGGTTTATACTTCCATATCACTGAAGTAAGTCAGGACAGGAACTCAAACAGGGCAGAAACCTGGAGGCAGGAGCTGATGCAGAGGCCATGGAGGAGTGCTGCTTACTGGCTTCCTCATCATGGCTTGAACAGCCTGCTTTCTTATGGAACCCAGGACCACCAGCCCAAGGACAGCACCACCCACAAAAGGCTGGACCCTCTCCCACCAATCACGAAATAAGCAAATGCTCTCCTAGCCAGGCAGTGGTGGCGCACGCCTTTAATCCCAGCATAGGGGAGGCAGAGGCAGGTAGATCTCAGTGACTTCAAGGCCAGCCTGGCCTACAAAGCAGTTCCAGGACAGCCAGGACTGTTACACAGAGAAACCCTGTCTCCAAAACAGAAAATACCCTACATCTAGATCTTACAGAGGCTTCTCTCAATTGAGGGTCCCTCTTTTCAGATGACTCTAGCTTGTGTCAGCTGACATAAAACTAGCCAGGACTATCTGAGTGACAAGTGTGCCTCACCAGGCCTGGTGAGTCTATGTATTTATGAGTCCCATTCTAAACAATCAAAATCTCTAAACAATGAGAACATACAATTATTAAAATCATAACTTGGGGCTTTGTTATGTCTAGCTGAGATCTTACCTATGTAGCTCAAACCACTCTAAGAATTCATGGCAGTCCACCTAATCCCTAAAGTAGGATTACAGGCATTTGTAAGACAGAATGGCACATATGGCAGAATTTGCACATATGATAAGCACTCATAGTGATTCTTTCTAGTTAGTCTCTAGCAAAAAACGACTTCATTCTTCTAAGCACACTATTAAATTATAAACCCACACTATTTTCTACTTGAATTTTTCAAAGATTCTATTTGTATGTGAGTATGGGTATGTGGGTATTCAGCCTGTGTGCACACTAAGGCCAGAAGCGGACATTAGATGCCCTGCAACTGGAGTCCTGGGTATCTGATGCCTGGCTTGTTGTCTGAGTGCATGGATCTGAAGTCCTCTCCTGATAACTGTACAGCAAGCACTCTTAACCTCTGAGACATCTCTCCAGCTTCTCGGTTCTGTGTAATAAAAACCCTCTATGTCTACTGAAGACATTCTGAAATGACAACTGTGCCAAAATGAGAACATCCTAAAGAGAAAACTAAGCAATATTAATGTATTCTACAGACACAGAATCATGACAAGTGAAGCTGTGATAAATAAACAAACACATTGAAGTCGTTCCTGTCTGCTCAACAGTAAATCAAGCATGCCTATAAGCACTGTAACATGAGGAAGAGGCAGGAAAAACACAAACTGTGAAGCTTCTTCTCTAGTTTGTTCTCATAGGCTTTCCAAGATCACTTCCTTCCCATGATGAATTTACTGCAACAAGGCTTGCTAAATTAGATACCAAAATGCACAGAGAATAGCTAGATCTAGTATTAGTTTACATTAGTAAAGCTTTCTCTATAACAAAGGGAATGGACAATCAGATTCATACTTTAAGCTAGAAGTAAGCTAAGAGCTGTAATTTTTCCATCATCTTATTGTTGATGAAAACGTTACATTTTATCTTCCTCTTTTTTGGTTTGCTTTTTCGAAATGGAGATTCTATGTTGCCCTGGCTGTCCTGGAACTCACTCAGTAGACCAGGCTGGCCTCAAACTCACAAAGATCTGCCTATCTCTGTATGAACCACCATCGCACGGATAACACGTTCCATTTTCTAGCTTTAGAATAAATGGTTCTACTCAATGGTATATAAGCATAAACGGGTGTCTAAATTTTCCTTGAGAGAAAACTAGTTACCACAAAGTAGAAGACAGCCTTTTAAAAATAAGCCAACAAAACCCATTTTTTAAGTGTATTAAACATTTATATAAACCTCAGACTGCCTCTTTCAGGCAGCAAAACTTATTTTCTTTTCCCCTCACCTGTCTGAATGTTTGTCCATTGCTAACACTCAAAAGCTTTGTTTTGACAATAATTTCTGATTGTAAGACATTTACAAGATACAAAAGAGTGCCTGGAAAGATACCTCAGCAGTTAGGAGTGCTTGTTGGTCTTCGAAAAGAGCAAAGAAAAGACTTCAGTTTCCAGTATCCAATTTGGAAGGCTCACAACTAACTACTGACTGTTAACTGCAGTTCCAGGGGATCCAAAAAACTCTCAAGCCTCCATGAGCAGCAAGCACACGCAAAGAGAGAAACGAGCATAGTCTCTCCCTCTTTGGATTTTCAAGACATTTTAAGACAGGGCTTCTCTATATATCTCTGGCTGACCTGGAAATCACTCTGTAGACCAGGCTGGCCTCAAACTCACAGAGACCCGCCTCTCTGCCTCCCAAGTGCTGAGATTAAAGGTGTGTACTCAGCCAGCCCTGTGTTTTTAGGCAATGTCCTCATGAATATAAATATTATCACATGTAACAGAACATAATCTTACTGGTTTAAAAACTTAGATTACATTATAACAAATTACCTAAAGTACAATACTCAGCTCTCAACAACTATTAACTTTTCTTAAAGTGTATTATAACTCAAAGGAGGAAAATAATGCTTTTTTTCCATTAACAAAAATTGTCTATGAAAATGAACTTTACAAACATTAACTAATATTCTTTGGAGTTTCGAGAACTATCTATCTCTTCCCATATACATATATACACCTGAGCTCCAAGATCAGGATATATCTTAATTAATTATAACACTAACAGATTTTCCTTTTAAAATACCTGGAAAAGAGCCATACTGGGCTCCAGACTGTCTTCTGGCTTCTTCTTCCTTGAAGACAAAATGAAAACAAATTATGTAACAGAAGAAAAACAACAAGAAAAAAGAAAGCCTTTTCCCTCATACCTAACCTAGCCACAGAAATCCAGGAAATCAAAAAATAAGACAGAAGATAGTAGAATGGTAAGGTTTAACAAACTAGCAGGTGAACCATTTCCAACTGTCACTGGGCCTTATTTTACTAATGATTTCTAGCAGGTTTACTTTTCTGGAAAGGTAAAGCACATGCTTCTATTTATGCAAGTTATGAATTCTCACTTGTTTTAAAACTCCAAAATGAAAGGGCTTGGCTAGATTATTTCCTAGGTTCATCTCTTCTACTTCCTCCCAGCAAAATTTAAAAGGCTTCCTGAGTTGTTTTTAATAACAAAGAAAGGCCAATTAGACCCTTCCTTCATACCTAGTTAGAAACAATCATCAAGATAGACTGTATTCCAGTGGTCCAGCACTTGCCTCTCATGTGTGAGGTCCCAGTTCAATCCCCAGGACATGAAGAGAGGGGAACCAAATAAATATACACGCATTCTTTATAAACTATGACACTTAAATATATTTAAAGTATGATGCTTATGAAAAGACCCCAAAATTAAGACTTACTTATACATAGCTATATATAATTATATAGCTGTATGTCCCTTCAGCAATATTGAAAACAAGAAGAGGCTACTACTGATAAAACCAACTGTTGTCTAACAGTTTCCTTTAAACAGTCCATCCTGAAGGGAAGCTGTGTAAGCAGAAAGGTAAACAACTCAAAATACCTATACAAGTCTCTGAAACTGATCAGATTCTCTAAGTCCTCTACTTCCCAAGAGTAAACAAGCCAAGCTGCTCAGAATCACTGGCAGTCAAGTCAAGTTGCAGACTCTGAGACCAGCAGAGCTGCCTGGAAGAGGCTGTGCAGTGTGCTCCAGGTTCCCAGCTTTTTGTAAGCTGTCACCCATGCTGGGTGGGCTTTGGTGATGCAGCTAAGTCATTTCTCTCTTTAAACTAAAACTCCTCCCGCTTCAGCCTCCTGAATGCTGGGATTACAGATGCATACCTAGAATCTTTTTTAATAGCCATGGATCCACAGTTGGAAAGGGGAGATCATGAAATACACACAGGGGAAGAATCCTATGGGGAAGGACTAGTACCACACAAAAAGACAGTACTATCCAATTTTAATTAACCTGGTCAGGAAATTTTGAGTTTGGATGGGAGAAAGGGCTGCCCTGCTGGAGAAGCGCTCTGCAAATTATACTCTTGGCCCAAATTTGCAAGGTTAAAAGACCAAACAAATGTAAGTTGGTGAAATGCAAGCTGACATCATCTTAGAAACTAAGAACAGAAAGGACAGAACAAAAGGACACTCCTCCTAGGGATACCACCCCACATGCTGCAGCCACCTCCGAAAGAACAGAGAGAGGACAAGGACAGCCCTGAGGGGCTAGCTACAGCAATTTACCCTCTGGGCTCTCTCATGCTCTTCTCGAGCCTTCTTCACTCTTTCTATCCTTTCTTTTATCTCTCGCTCTTCACGCTTTCGCTCATATTTTCTCCGATGTTCAGCAATTTTTTGAGCCTGGAAGAAGAACCACAGGAAGTAAGTTTGCCTGAAATGTCTGATCAAGTCAAGTGAAAGGAAGTTCTGTT
Organism: Peromyscus nudipes; assembly: GCA_902168325.1. NCBI lineage: Eukaryota > Metazoa > Chordata > Mammalia > Rodentia > Cricetidae > Peromyscus > Peromyscus nudipes. The sequence continues at coordinate 9,966 of CABHPH010065075.1, forward strand.
CAAAGTCCCTTCTTCTAACAGTGACGTCTTTAATATATAGCCTACAAAACGGCAGATTCATCTTACAGAAATAGCACGTAACTCATGGAAGCTGGAGAAAGGGGAGGTTCCACACCACTCTGAGGAGGTACAGGCAACTGCAGGTTGACAGTGAGGAAGACACATTTTCCTCAGTTGTAGAACCACTGCTCCTGTAAATAACCTCATCCGTGCTCCTCTAAAGAAACCCTAATAAAACTCAATGGGTCAAAAAGGAAAAAAAGATGAAAACAAAGGGGAAGGGGGAACTAGCTGGAGGGGAGGGTGGGAAAGGTTAAGGAGACACAAGAACGACAAAATGCATTATGTACACGTGTGGAGTTGGAAGGTCACTGGCTCCATCATCTCAGGGAGTGGCACCATTAGGAGGTGGAGCTTTGTTGGAGTGGGTGTAGCCTTATAGGAGGAAGTGTGTCACTTAGAGGACGGGCTTTGAGGTCTCCTATTCTCAATCTTCACCCAGTGAGAATTCCCTTCCTGCTGCCTGGGGATCAAGATGTAGAACTCTCAGCTCCTTCCCCAGCAACATGTCTGCCTGCTTGCCACCATGCTTCCCACCAAGATGATAATGGACTAAATCTCTGCACTGTAAGCCAGTCCAATGAAATGTTTCCTTTATAATAGTTGCTGGGGGGGGGGCGCGGGGGGGCTGTTGAGATGGCTCAGAGGTTAAGAGCACTGGCTGCTCTTCCAGAGGTCCTGAGTTCAATTCCCAGCAACCACATGGTGGCTCACAACCATCTGTAATGAGATCTGGTGCCCTCTTCTGGCCTGCAGTCATACATGCTGTATACATAATAAATGAATCTTTAAAAAAAAAAAAAGAGTTGCTGTGGTCATGCTGTCTCTTCACAGCAATAGAAACCCTAACTAAGACAGTACCTAAATGAAAACCATTATTATATATAATTAATATAAGCTAACGAACCTATTAAAAATGTCCAGGCTTTAAGAGCAATATCAAGTGCATTAGACACTATGAAACCAGAAGAGTCTACGATATACTGTTTAAGAGAAATCTTCTAATCTCAAACAGATGACAAAGCTCAAGAATAAATACATTACAAATTTCAGGACAATTCTTACTTGGTGGCTTCTACCCACTACATAGTACTTAGGATTCACCAGTCACAGATCAGTTCAGCAGAAAAACTCATTGAAAACACCTGCCACAGGAAGGCAGATACTCAATACACATACACAGTTTTCGCCAGGCTGTCTATATTTAAAGTTTCTTCATCTATAAAATGTGGGACAAGGTGGGGCTGGAGAGATAGCTCAATGGTTAACAACACTGGCTGCTCTTGCAGAGGACCTGGGTTCCATATTTAGCACCCACACAGAAGCTTGCAACTGTCTTTAACTCCAGTTCCAGATGATCCCATGCCCTCTCCTGCCTCTGTCAGCATTGCAGGAACATGGTACCCAAACATACATGCAGTCTAAACACCCATATATATAAAATGAAAACAATACTTGAAAAAAATGGGGGACACAGCCAGAAACATTTAGTCTTGAACCCTAGGGTATATAGTTTTGTGGTAAGTAAATGATTGACACACACAAGACCCTGAGTCTGACCACTAAAACTACCGAAAAAGGGGTGGCAGGCAGAAATAGGCCTTTCAAATGCTTTAGAGATAAACAGTTGGTAGTCAAATGTTACTTTAGTGTCTATACAAATATTTTTAAGAACTTTATGTTCTAGAATATGGTCAACAACTAGTTTGCAAAGTTTACTATAATAAAAATTTTAAAAAGCAGGGCAGTGGTGGCACATGCCTTTAATCCCAGCACTTGGAAGGCAGAGGCAGGAGGATCTCTATGAGTTTGAGGCCAGCCTGGTCTACAGAGCAAGTTCCAAGACATCCAATGCTACACACAGAGAAACCCTGTGTCGAAAACAAAAATCAAAAGCAACGAAATTTAAAAATAAACAACAAGGGCCAGTGAGATGGCTCAGAGTTAAGTTAAAGCAACTGCTACAAAATATTGATGACGTGAGTTCAATCCCCAGAACCCAGTGCAAAATGTTTCAACCTCTACACACAACACATACACAGAAACACTTGTAACAAAACGGGGAAAAAAAACTATTAATCAACTTAAAACTGGTGATAAGTTAAATTCAATAAAACCCCTGTATTAAAACATTTAAGGCTAAATTCACTGATAAGCAATTTATATCTTTTCTTTCATTCATTCATTCGAATGGGGATTAAACCTAGGACTTTGTAAATGCTGCAGAAGTACTCCACCACTAAGCTATATCCCCAATCCATATTTCTGCATTAAAAAAAAAAAAGTTTCTCAATTTCGAGAGGTCCCATTTATTAATTGTTGTGCTCAGGGTCTGTGCTGTTGGTGTTATATTTAGGAAATGGTCTCTGGTGCCAATGCGTTCAAGAGTACTTCCTACTTTCTTTTCTATTAAGTTTAGTATAGCTGGATTTATGTTGAGGTCTTTGATCCACTTGGACTTGAGTTTTGTGCATGGTGACAGATATGGATCTATTTGTAATCTTTTATATATTGACATCCAGTTATGCCAGCACCATTTGTTGAAGATACTTTCTTTTTTCCACTGTATAGTTTTGGCTTCTTTGTCAAAAACCAGGTGTTCATATGTGCATGGATTAATGTCAGGGTCTTCAATTCGATTCCATTGGTCCATATGTCGGTTTTTATACCAGTACCAAGCTGTTTTTATTACTATAGCTCTATAGTATAGCTCTTACTACAGCTAGCACAATGGAGATCCTGGCAACAAAAGTAGCTACCACAGTTAGTTAATCTTTCATTCTATTAGGCATGATAAATTTAATTCAGTAGTTATGTACATCTCGATTGGCTTTGAAAATTATAAATTTATAAACTCAAGTTCCAGTTGCTTTTGGGATACTATCTTACAAGGACACCAACGTACAGTATGGCTCGTTAAGGAAGGGAATGGCTCAGTTGCCTTTAGCTTACTGTCTATGGGTGAGATAGGACCTCTGTTGGTCTTTTCTGTATCAAACACACAGATTGCAAGCCCAGTGCCACTTTGAGATCTTTGGCAGCAATTAACTATGCAGCACACACACGATTGAGCCTGTATGAAAATGAGTATTCAGAGATGGGTAATGCCTGGGGGGCACTCACCAACCTAAGACAGAGTACCTGTGTGGCCTGGGCAGGCGTCTCCATGACGGGTAAGGTGACCTGCTGACGTCCCACGCAACCCAAGTCAGAAGCTCATTTTTTAATTAAAGGGGGACCTGTAGGGCCCTGGCCCCCCGTTTTGGGTAACTGCTGCCTTGCTTGTGCACCTTGACCTTGATATCCTCCCTATGCTAATTCCCTGCCAGGTTCCACCCTCCTGAATGCTTAAGAGAAGTTCCTTGTCTGTGTATCCTGAATAATGGGCGTTAACAGATTAGAAGCAAGATTGTAAAACATCAGTAGCGAACTTCTGCCCTCCGGGGTCCTCCCATTGTGCTGTAAGCCTGTATTTAAGACCTCCTCCCCCCTTCAATAAATGACATTCGGTATTTAAAATTAAATATATATATATATATATATATATAAAATTGAATGAATACTGCGAATGTAATCTATGAATACCACAAATGTGATTAACATCATGAGTGTAATTAATGAATATCATGAGTGTAAATAAATAAATAAATAAATAAATGAAAAAAGTTTTGTGGCTGGGTGTAGTGATGCGCAATTTTAATTCCAGCACTCAGGAGGCAGAGGCAGGTGGATCTCTGTCTGAGTTTGAGGCCAGCCTGGCCTAAAAAGTAAGTTCCAGAACAAGCAGATCTACATAGTGAGATTCTGTCTCAGGAACAAAATAAATAAAAGACTCTAAAGGTTCTATAGTTTTTGGATTAAACATTTTCATTAATAAAAAAAGAAGAGGGAAGTGAGGGGGATCAGCAAAATGAATAAAGAATTTCTTAATTTAAAAAAAAAAATCTTGCTTGGTGATGGTGGCACACACCTTTAATCCCAGAACTTGGGAGGCAGAGGCAGGCGGATCTCTGTGAGTTCCACAACAGCTAGAGCCACACACAGAGAAACCCTGTCTCGAAAAACAAAAAAACAAACAAATAAACAAACAAAACAAAACTTAACAGCAGTAAAACCTTTAAAAAAGTTGATATTGAAATTCACCTCAGAGAGGCCTTCCTCCCTTGCACCTACCTATTCCATAAGGACAAGCAGATGTCAAATACAAGCCGGGATAGTTTGTGGTTTTCAGTTGCTTTCCTTATTGCAAACCTGCCCTTTCTGTCTTTTTTTGAGATAGGGTCTCTCTACACAGCCAGAGCTCACAGAGATCCGCCTGCTTCTGCCTCCCAAGTGCATGTGTGCACCACCTTTCTGCTTTTGTGCGCTACTCCACTGAAGCCTTGCATAGACTTCATATGCCTGCTCTCTGTGTCCAAAATGGAAGCATGACATGCTAATGAGGAGTCCAAGTGGAGCACACTGTCAGCGCCCCAGCCTCTACCTGCTTCCTCGCCTGTTTTCAGGAGATTACCCTTCCAGGCCAAGAACAAAGCCATGGAGTCTTACGTCGCCTTCTGACGTACCCGAGGTTGCACCTCTTTCAGCATCGCACTGGCGTCCTCGTCATAGTCCAGTTTACAGGCCAGGGCAAGGTCGTGGGCTGCTTCCTCCCAGTGGCCCAGGAGTCTGAAATAGATGTAAACTCACTGAAAGAGCCATTACAAAAAGCAGAGTAACAGAAAGGTTTCAGTCAACTATTAGCTACAAATTTTTATCAACCAATTGAAGAACTGTGTTACTGTGATGGTTAACTTTCTGAGAACCTGAAGGAACTGAAATTCCTACAATGGTAACTGTGATGTATTTAAAAGAAGGATATAAAGCAGTAATTTTCTAACACAAAAGACACTTCACATGGTACTGTATCCTATGGAGGATTTTATTGAGAAAACAATCAAAACTGGTACTAGGGGTGGAGAGGCAGTTGAAAATGAGGTGGAGAACATGTACACCATGACACGAAATACTGCCACCCCCTCAAGATAAATGTAATAAAAATGATAAAGCAAACTCTAAACCCAAATATACACACAGAAATGAGACTACCACATTCACACCACACCGCACGCACCCTAAAATTATCTTTCCAAGTAATTTTTTTTAGCTACACATTTAAAATGGGCTACATTCTTAAGGACAATCCTGACTGCCAAGAAAACCTTTACAATTTACTTGGTGGGTATGCTGTGCTAAGACAGTAACTGTGAAACACTGGTACACATACAGTAGGTTTACAAAGTCACATAGGGACAAAAACTTAAAAGATACACATTCACTTTTTAATTGAAAATTTCAGCATAAACTCAACTTATAAATTCTTAATTCAAATCATGAATTTATAAAGACAGTAACAGAAGCAGTAAATATGCCCTACAACAAATTTTAGTGCCCATGAAAATGAACTATGGGTTCTTAAAAAATAGCTTATTCTAAATCTGTAACCAGGCAGGTTTAAGATGAGTCCATGCTTGTATTAGACAGCAAAAGACCACTTGAGGACTAGGAGCTGCTTTCCAAGAAACCAACAATAATGTGTGAGTGTCTCCTATACTTACACAGCATTAATACATTTTATTTCAACCTTTCTCTTTGACATGTCTTCATAAAAAATCACTACTGTAAGTCATTAAATACATTTGTGCAAAGAAAATCCATTCTCGTTGCCGGGCGGTGGTGGCACACGCCTTCAATCCCAGCACTTGGGAGGCAGAGGCAGGCGGATCTCTGTGAGTTCAAGGCAAGCCTGGGCTACAGAGTAAGTTCCAGGAAAGGCATAAAGCGACACAGAGAAACCCTGTCTCAAAAAACCAAAAAGAAATAAAAAAAAGAAAGGAAAAAAAAAAAGAAAAAGAAAACTCATTCTCTCCAGGTGGTTGGTGGTGTCATGCCTCTAATCCCAGCTCTTAGAAGAGGCTAGCCTGGTCTACAAAGTGCGTTCCAGGACACCCAATGCTTTTAGAAACACCCTGTCTTAAAAAAAACTAAAACAATCTAAGAGTGGTAACGATTGCATATTGAATGCCCAAACTTGAAACTTCTTTATTCATTACTGGGACTTTTCATAAAATCTGGATAAAAGGCATTTTACCCAGTCTAGTACTCATTTCTAGTGGTAAAACTTAGGGTTTCACAAGTGTTCATGTCTTGGGGAAGTTCAGTGACTCTTAGTGGATTGAGAAGCTGATGTAGGGGAAGTGTGAACAGAGATGAGAATGGGTGTGCACCACCACTACCCAGTAACACCCAGCTTTTTAAATCATGGGTTTTATGGGTCAAACTCAGTCTTCCAAGCACCGTTACCAGCTAAGCCACTTCCCCAGCCCTACTTATGTGCTCATTTACCTGTGTGCTTTCCCTCGCCATTTGTATGGCTGAGCTGAATCAGGGTTTATTTCAATGGCTCTGTCACAGTCTCGGATGGCAGCGTTTGGCTTCTGTAACTTGATGAACACACTAAAAAACCAAGGTAGTAGTAAGAAAAACTTCACTTCAAACAATAAAACCTCTGGGATTGCTACAGAATCAAAATTCCTAAAATAAAGGAGGATAAGCAGTTTACAAAAGATGCTTTTGTACTTCAATGTTCTTACCTGGCTCTCTTGGCGTATAGGATTGCCAAGCGAGGATTTAGCTTGATGGCATCAGTGAACAAGTCAATGGCTTTCTGTAGCTCACCTAAAGTGAAACAAAACTTACTTATATCCAAAGGACAAAAATATTCATAAAATACTTTGACTTTTTAATCTGATTAAGAATTATATATTCTTTTCTCAGTCTTTTAAAAAACGAGAAAAGACTAATAGAGATGGGAGACACAGCTCAGTGATATGTACTTTCCAACAAGCATTAAGCATTGTGTTGAGCAGCCAGTACAGTAATATTTTTTTAAATAAGGGGCAAGAGAGATGTCTCAGTAGTTAAGAACACTGCTATTCCAGAAGACCCAGGTCCAATTTCCAACAACCATATCAACTCACAACCCACCATCTATAACTCAAATTCCAGGAGATCTGATGCCTTCTTATGGCCTCCAATGGCACTAGGACACCCATACACACAATATAAAATTTTAAAAAATAAGAGTCAGGTGTGGTGGCACACACCTTTAACCCAGCACTTGGGAGGCAAAGGCCATCCTAGTCCACAGAGGGAAGCTCCAGGACAGCCCAGGCTATTACACAAAGAAAAACAAAACAAAACAATTTTTTTAAAGAAAAAAAAAAGACAAAGCAAGATGATGCAGATTTGTAAACTCTAGCATCCAAGAAGCAGAAGTCAGAGGACTGCAAACTGAAGGCAAGCCTCAGCTACACAATTAGTCCAAGGAAACCTGGACTGCAGAAAGAATGCCTCAGAAGAAAAGACCCACATGGTAGCAGCAGAGAACGAACTTCTGAAAGCTCTTCTCTGACCTCTACACATGCACTGTGCATGTGCACACCAACTCCAACCCCAAGCAAAAAATAAATAAATGGAAGCTGGAGTAATGGTCAGGAAACTGCTCTTGCAAAGGAACCAGTTTGTTTCCCAACACCTACAAGGAGGCTAATTCATTTCTAACTCTAGTTCCCAGGATCTAATGCCCTGTTCAGAACTCCAAGGGTGCCAGGCACACATGTGGTACACATACATACATGCAAGCAAAGACAAAGACAAAGACAAAGACACACACACACACACACACACACACACACACACACACACGTAAGAAATAACTCTTTTAAAAATCTAAAACATTACTGGGCAGTAGTGGCCCACTCCATTAATCCCAGCACCCAGGAGGCAGAGGAAGGAAGATCTCTGTGAGTTCAAGGCTAGCACGGTTTACAAAGAGAGTTCCAGGACAGCCAGGGCTATTACACAGAAAAACCCTGTCTTCAAGGGGGGGGGGGGGGGGGGAAATATAAAAAAAAAATAAGCATATTAATTTTTTCCTAGTCATCTTAAGTTTTACTTGTTAGAAGAATAAATTCAGCCTAAAGAGGATAAAGTGCCCCAAACTAATTTCACAGGATTGGTAAGAAAACAAGAGTACTGCTTAAATTCACAGAAATGGGAGACATTTAAGCCATTAAGCCATTAACCTTTACTCACTGTTACCATTATTTGTCTCTCTGTGTGTTAATGCATGTATAAATACATGCAGACATGTTGGGGCCAGAAGATGAATGGCACTGGCTCCCATGGAGCCCCCCAACACGGGTGCTGGGATCCTAACTCTAGTCCTTGTAACAGAGTGGACAGCAAGCATTCTCACTCCTTGAGCCATCTTCCAGTCCCACATTCTTAGCTTTACAGATAATGAATCACATTCATTTATTCTTATTTTGTATGCATGTATGCAGGCAAATCAGGACAACTTTCAGAGGTTTATCTCCTTCCATCATCTGAGTCCCAAGGACTGAAGTCAAATTTCCAGGCTCAGTAGCAAGCACCTTTACCTAGTAAGCCATCTTGCTGGCCCAAAAGCTTTTGTTTTCCTTTAAAACAACAAAAAAACAAAAAACAAAAAAAAAAAAAAAACAAAAAAACTCGTCCTTTAAGAGAAACTATCCAACAAATAAAAACGTTCTTTGTGGCCAGGCAGTGGTGGCACACACCTTTAATTCCAGTACTTGGGAGGTAGAGCCAGGCGGATCTCTGTCAGTTCGAGGCCAGCCTGGTCTACAGAGTGAGTTCCAGGAAAGGCACAAAGCTACACAGAGAAACCCTGTCTCGAAAGAAAGGAAAAGAAAAAAAGAAAAAGAAAAGTTCTTTGTGTGGCCCAGTTTAATTCCCAGGGGCAAGGTAACAATAGAATTTTAAAATAAATGTCAAATTTTGTTGAGAAAAATATTTGACCAATTTATGAATATGGGATTTCAATAGACTTCACAAAAACAAAACAGACAAAAAGTCTTATTAGTGCCAGGAGGGGTGGCACACATCTTTAATAATCCCAGCACTTGGGCAGGTGGATTTCTGAAAGTTCAAGGCCAGCTTAGTCTACATAATGAGTTCTAGGATAGCCAGGACTACATAGTGAGTCTGTCTCAAAAAAAAAAAAAAAAAAAACATATTAAGAGCTGCAAAGGAGAAAGACCAAGTAACATATAAAGGCAAACCCATCAGCATAACACCAGACTTCTCAATAGAGACTATGAAAGCTAGAAGGTCCTGGACAAATGCAGACACTAAGAGACCACGGATGTCAACCTAGACTATTATATCCAGCAAAACTCTCAATCACCATAGGCGGAGTAAACAAAATATTCCATGATAAAACCAGATTTAATCAATACCTATCCACAAACCCAGCCTTACAGAAAGCACTAGAAGGAAAAATCCAACCTAAAGAAGCTAAACACACCCATGAAAACTCAGGCAATAGATAAACCCACACCAACATCTGAAGAAATAGAAGGGACAAATTCCTCCCCAGAAAATGCATGACCTGTGAAAGCTGCTAAGAGTTTGGGGCAGATTTGGGAAGAAAGAAAGCCCCTACCTCCAAAGGCAACTAGCAGAGGAGCAGAGCAGCCTGGGATGTCTGGGGCTCTGCATCTGAGGGGAAGGGACCGTGCAGGGTGAGAATAAAATCAGTGGGAGAGGGGTTTCTCTGAAGGAGCTGTGGAAGGGCTGTTGTGGGTGCTGACTATTAGCTCTAAACTTTAGAAATGATATAAGTACTTTCTGTCTAGTTAAGAGTTAAAAAAAAAAAATCAAAAGCAGACTTTGAATTTGTGGGTCCTCTGTTAGTCCCAGGAGAATGAATGTTGTTACTGTATGGTTCCTCATAGCTGACTCCTTATTTTTATCTGGTCTTGTGAAAAAAGACGAGGTATTCTATCAGAATATATGAAGGCGACAGTTCCATAGTTATTAACCACGAGAAGTAAACTCAAACAAGTAAATGGTTCATATGAGATATCTTCTTTGTTTTGGTAATATTTCCACTATTCTCTAAAGCTCATAAGTTTCTGTGTTTTATAATATTTGAAGTGATATTTCTTACAAATCAGTTTAACAGTTACAATATAATAATTTAAGATTCTCTACCTCTCTGTTCCATTATTCAAAAGTATTGTAAATTTTTGTCTAATTTTGAATTGGTTCTCATTGACGATACATTCATCATTAAGACTTAATTTGTTTCTGTGCACTTTTTTTCTGTTTTGAAGTTGAAATAAAATTAAAAAAAAAAACTCATAAAAAAAAAGCCTTATTTAGTACTACTGTGTGTGTGTGTGTGTGTGTGTGTGCGTGTGTCTGTCTGTCTGTCTCTGTGTGTGTGTGTGTATTGCAGGTAGTTCTTTCTGGTAACAAAGACATACCATGTTCTAAACTAAAATTTTATCCTCAGTGCCAGGGTTCAAACCCAGAGCTTTCCATACAAATGCTCTATCACCAAATCCAACAGTTAATTCCCACTTCACCTCCAAATCTATTCTCCATCCCCCATCTCCCTGAACAAATAAACTGTTCTTCCACTTATCTAGGTCAGATGTTTGGCAAACTGTTTTCTGGAAACAGCCATTACTTTATACTTTGTACTTAATACACTCAGCCCAAGTTGCCATTGAGTGGAAAGCTGGCATTGTTAGGTGCCACAACTGAATCCATAGTAAGGCACTTGCACATGTGGTCAAGTGTTTTAACTACCTGCTTTTTCCAAGCCAAAGTGACTTTGCCAACTCCGGGTTGGGGTTCACACTCAGAATACCTGACTTAGAATGTTAAGCTTTGATCCACTTATCTATACTATAAAATCAGAACTAGGTCAAATTTATACAGCTAGCCTGGGAACAGAAACAACTATTAAATGGCATCATTTTTGTTCAATCTTGCTAAGACTGTAAGAAAAACAGACAATACGTAAAAGTGAGTGACAAATTAATAAAGGAGGGCTAAGGAGATGGCTCAGGCATAGACACTAGTGGATTGAACACTCTGGCCTCCAGTACTTCAAAGTAAGGCAACAATAAAGTGACAGTATGGCAAAGGAATTGAGCAGCTCACAATCTGCCTGGGCCCAGGCTCTAAACATAGTATGAGGGAGGTTGGTTTTTGTTTTTTGTTTTTTTATTTTTGAGTGGGGTGGGGAACTGTAGAATACAAAGAATGAGCAAGCAACAAGGACCTAAACCAAAAAGATGGTACAACGAGCTTGGGGTGGTACCAAAGCCTGAAACCCCCAGCAGTCACCAGACTGAAGGAAGAAGATCTTGAGCTAAGTAAAGGCCAGCCTTGGCTACACAGTGGAAGTTCTGTGGACTTTCTAAGGAGCCCTACTACATACAGAGACTAATGCTACCCCATCGCACCCCCAACACCAAAAAGTCAAGCAGCCGATATGGAGCAACACTACTAAACTCATCCCAAAATAAACTTTAGTCACCTTCTAAATCCAGTGCAAATGCACATGGGCATGTGACAGCACTACTGTGACAAGTGACATACCCTCCAAGTCACTGAGTACTCTGCATGAAATGTTACTGACAATAACCACAACAGTCCCAAGTGTATGATCACTTGTTCTCACTGTAATAAACATAAATAACATCAAGCCTCTCTGATAGTTTTTCTTTTTTAACTACATTTTTAGGGGCTTGAGAGATGGCTCAGTAGTTAAGAGCTCTTGTAAAAACCCGTTTCATTCTCAGTACCACAGGACGGCTCACATCACCTCTAACTCCAGTTCCAGGGGAATCTGACACCCTCTCCTCTGGCTTCTAAAGGCACCAGGCACACACATGGTGCACACACATAGATGCAGAAAAAACACTCAAACGTTAAAAAAAATTTAAATTTTGGCAAGGGTGGGAAGGGGCATGCCAAGGAATACATGGGGGCCAGGAGGGGACACCCTGTGGAAGTGTTCTCGCCTTCCACCACAGCGGTCAAATTCCCCTCAACCAGGCTTGGTGTGAGTCCCTTTACTGCTAAGCCATCCTGCTGCCACCAACAGCAGTTTTCTGAAGACCTAAAATGCAGGGACTATATCCCATTGTAACAGTGCTGGGCCTACGAACACCACTTATCAAAGGTCTTGTGAGCACCTATGTCAAAAGTTAGGGGGTTCTTGGCATTTTTTTTTAATCTTTTCTTTTTTTTTTTTGAGACAGGATTTCTGTGTAGCCCCGTCTGTTCTGGAACTCGTTCTGTAGACCAGGGTGGCCTTGAACTCAGATCCGCCTGCCTCTGCCTCCCAGTGCTTGGATTCAAGACGGGTGCCACCACTACTTGGCCCCTTTCATCTTTTTAAAAGCTGCTTCTAAGCAGAGAAAGGCCATGACATATGCAGGAAGAGGCTAAGTCAGATCTGTCTGTGCTAAGGTCATAAGTAACTGATGCTGAATGATTTTAGACTCTTTGCTATCAAGAAGGAAGTGGCTGGCAGTTGGATCCTAACATCTTCAGTATGGCAAGATAAAAAACCCAGTCCCTTCACGTTTACACTATGAACAGTCGCTGCAGTACAAGAAAGACTATCCCACTGTTACAGAGCTACATTAGAAAGAACACACCACTCACCATCGTTTAGGGCCTCAATGGCAGCCCCCTTCTTTTCATTTGCTTGATCCATCATCTCCTCAGTGATCTGCCAGGAAAGTGAAGGTCATCTCATTAGCAGTGAGGCAAGCATGAGAAGGAGCAAGGTGGACTTTCTTAAGGACGACAGTCACTGTCACACTCATGCGCTCACCTCTAGTAGTGAAAAACCGTAATGTTACCTTTAAATATTTCACACCTGCCTTAGGAAGGACTTTTGTTCTGCTTCCTTCCAATCGTCTTTCCTACTCCATGGGAACTATTCATGACAATTAAATCCAGTCTCTTTATAAAACGGGAACTAGTGCCTTTCACACTCCGTCAGAGAAGACGCAGGTCTTACTCCTTTACTCCCATAAAAATCTTGTAAGCAGCTACACTAGTTAGAGGACAGTACAGGAACACTGATGACAGCAGAGACCAACAAGACGCATGCTCGATAGCCTACCTAAAGCTGAATGCTCGGCCGTAACTTTAACCACATCCACCTATCATAGGCCTCGACTGTGTCCAACACCTGCAGGTGCCGACTAAGAAAACGATCTCTGCCAAGCACTGAAAGCTCAGCCTTAATCGCAGTACTCAGGAGGCAAAAGCAGGAGAATCTTTGAGGTCAAGACCAAGCTGGTCTGCGCAATCAGTTCCGGACAATTAGGGCTACACAGTAAGACCCTGTCTTGGTGGTGGTGGTGGTGGTGGTAGAGCAGCAGGAAGAGGAGATGGAAATTATTTGCTTGTCTAAGAAGAGAAAGCAAAGTAGCTACCTTTACATCTAACTAGAAAATTCAACAGAAGTGACAAGTTACTTGATCTGTAAAACAAGAACAATACAAAAACACCAAGCAAGCCGTTGTGGTAGCACACACCTTCATCCCTGCTGCAAGCCGCAGGGAAACATAATGGAATTCAGCTACTATCACAAAAGCTACTACTTGGAAAAGTCAAGGACTTCTCCAAAGGTCAAGCCATGGCTTAAGGAGTCTTGGTGATATTTTAGCTTTTGTATATATATTAGCTGGTTCCTAAAATGATTTTCTTGTGTGCTTCCAAGAACTCCTAACAGTGTATTTATCTAAAATGCCTATCAAGCATCCAAGGCCATACAAAACAACACCTGTCTCCTAGGTCAGGAGACAGCTTTATTTCTTTTGCAATTTAGGGTGAGACCCTCCTTTCTTATACAACCTTACTAATAGACCCCTAACTTCTTACCTAACCACTTCTAGGAATGTAGACTGAGCACACAGATCCACTTTTTAATATATAAACCGGTCATTAGCACTGAGTTGACGTCCTCTTTTACCACTCCCATTCTGAATTGTAAAAGAAAGCCTGGTGATCACTGCCTGAGGAAAATTCTTACCTGCCTTTATGACCCTGTAGAATTCAAGCCTGGTGACCTTGCTCGACCACAGGCTTGCTATTGCTTGGGTTCATAACTGGATTCTGGGGAGACTTAAGAGGAATGTGGAGAATTTAGAGAGGGAGAACGGAGAGGGATAAGGAGGATTTTGACCAGAGAGTACGTGTGGACGAGATGGAATATGAGGAAGAGTCAGATGGGGACGTACTAGCTGGGTAAGAACAAGATGAAAAGGACCTAGATGAGGCAGAATTAAGACGAGAGAATTAAGATAGAACTTAGAGGGAGCAGTAAACAAATATAGAGAGAAATCAGGCAAGAAAGGAGCGAGGCACGAGAACAGAACTGAAGCTGTGTATAAAGGATGTTATGCCAGAGGAATTAAATCAAGTGGACTATAGAGCTCGGTGTGCTGAGACTCTATTTCCCCGAAAATAGTCCTCGCCGTTCGTAGTTTCTCTCATGAGCTCCTGGGATGTATAATGTTAAGGCAGGTCCCGCTAATATTATACAAGACCTCCCCCACTCAGGAGGTGGAGGGAGAGGCAAAAGGCCTGCTCGAAAGCCAAGGCCAGCATGGTTTACTGAGTAAGACTCTTACAATGCAAAACAACAACAAAAAGCAAAGTCAGAGTTCCTGTACACCACAAAACATTGTATAAAACAGAAACCAAGCCTAGAAAACAGTTCAAGACCACCTAAGACTTCCACAAACAAACAAAAAAGTAAAATTCTATCAAAGAAACATAAAAAGACTTCCAAGAAAATGTTATGTCACACATATAAAAATGGCTTTATGTACCTATGTGCAACCCAGGACATACAAATCAAAGAAAATGTAGTAATGTCTCACTGAGTCTGACATATTTCACTTAACGGGATTTCCAGATGGACCTATTTTCTAACAAACAATATAATTTCATTCTTCTTTACAGTTTAGTAAAAATCCACTGTGTATACACACATATTTTCTTCTATCTATGTGGTGGCTTGAATGAGCATGACCACCATAGGCACATTTATTTGCACGCTTAGAGCCAGTTGATAAACTGGGAAGTAGTAGGAGGTGTGGCCACGTCGGAGTAGATGTGTCCTTGTTGGAGGTGTGTTGCTGGGGGTCCAGGTCCAGTGCCTCTCTCTGTGGGCTGCCTGTGGTTCAGAATACAAAGCTCTCAGCTACTGCTCCAGCAGCCTGTCCCTATCATGACGATAATGAACTAACTCTGAAACTGTTAAGAAAGCCCTCAATTCAATGCTTTCTTTCGAAGAGTTGCCTTGGTCATGGTGTCTTTTCACAGCACTAGGGGAACCCACTCACCTGTCAACTAACTTGGCTATTGTGACAGTGCTGAAATAGGCATGGACATCTAGGTGTGCCTGTCTATGGCATGCTGACCTACAAGTCTGTATTCTAGAGGGGAATGGGTAGGGAGAGAGAACACTCACAGTTGAAGAATATGATATACTTCAATCTGTCTTTATGAGGAAATGAAAAAGGGCAATTACTCCGATGTGATCAGTATACACGGTATGTATGTATTGAAACTATCACACCATGCTTGAAAAATATAGTTTTGTGTTAAAGACAAAAGTAAATTTCTTAGATCTATATTCACTGAAATATTTTAATCTACTTCTAAGTTATTTATTAAACTTTTTTGACAAATTAGAAAACATGTTTTTAAGAACAAAGTCAGAAACAGTTCAAATAACTAAAAAGCATTTTAGACAATTAAATCCACATTCACCCGTAGCGAATGTCAAACCTGATACCCTGGTAATTTGATTTTGAAGACAATGCAGAACACCACACACAAACTATACATTCAGATGAAGAACAATGTGGGTAGGTTAACCACCACGACTTCAAATGAATCTCGAGCTTGAAATGCCTACACTGACCAGCACACGGTAAGCAAAAACTAACCCTCTTTTCCACAAGGGACAGTCAAGTGGAGCTGGAGAGGGAAAGCATTCCTGAAAATCCGTAACTGGGCTGGTGAGATGTCTCAGCAAGCAAAGGTGCTGTGACTAATCAAATCTCCCTACCCCATGTCTCTCTTTCTCCTCCACCCGTGAGAGAGAGAGAGAGGAAGAGAGAAAGAGAAGGGGGGGGAGAATGTGTACAAAGAGAAGGGAACTGTGAATGAGAATGGCCTACACTGGAACAGGAGACCCAGACAATCTAATTCTAAAATTTATTCGAAAAAACAAAACACCAAGAACAGCTAAAATATTCATCAAGTTTCATGAGTCCTTATCTTGCCAGATAACAAGACTTAGTCCACAGCTGTGTAAGAAAATGTGGCATTAGTACAGAGAAAGGAATTAAGACATGCAGAACAATAGAACAATAGCGTCTCCAGAGGGCCACACACAGTAAGCAGTATGTCAGCGCTGATGAAAACAAACTCCAGTAAAAGTTCTGTTGCGTAAATGAACAACAAAATACAAAACTTTAGGCATGGTGATATACTCCTGTAACACTAGCAATTGGGAGATTGAAGCTATAGAACCACCTTGTTTGAGGACAGTTTGGGCTACACGAGATGCTTAGATAGATAGATAAATGATCGATCAGAAGGAGGAGCTCCAGATATAGGTTGGTTGAGTGCTTGCCTAGCATGTACAAAGCCCTGGATTTCATCACCAGCATCCCATAAAATCGGGCATAGTGGCAAAACCTGTATTTGCAAAATTTGGGGAGCTAAAGCAAAAATTTCCAAGTCAGCCTGAACTAAGAGACCCTGTCCCAAAAAAAGAGGTGAGAGGAGAAGCATAAGAAAGGAAAAAGACAACTTAAGAAAAATTGGGAAAGGTCTGAACAGGATTACACAAATGCCCACCAATGACCAAAGTAGACCAGAATGTGCTCAAGCCTCTTAGAAGTCAGGACAATGTAAGCAAAAAGCCACAAGAACAGACTGCTTCATATAAGACTAGCAAAGATGACTCTGACGAGACCAGGTGCTGAAGATGCACTGCACTACTGTTTACAAACGTCTTCCCTTAGCAGAGACCACGAGACATTTGAAGACGTCCTGCTGCCCTTTAGAAGGCCATTCATTGATCATGGTTAATTTAAACTGTTTTCCACACCTCTTTCCCAAGTGCCAGTTTTCACCTCTTTGAGGAGGAACTCCCTGTGATAAAAGCATTTGAAAAATAATGTGCCACTAGATATTCCATCAAAAGACAACTTTACGCCAGGGATGGTGACCCACGCCTTTAATCTCAGTACTTGGGAGACAGATGCAGGCAGAACTCTGTGAGTTCAAGGCCAGCCTTGTATACGAAGTGGGTTCCAGGACAGTCAGGGCTGTTATATAGAGAAAATTTGTCTTGAAAACAAAAACAAAACAAAACAAAAGACAAATCTAGGGGGTTCAACAGTTAAGAGCACTGGCTGCTTTTCCAGAGCACCTCTCAGTTCAAGTCCCAGCACCTACACGGCAGGTCACAACTGTCTGTTAACTCCAGTTCCTGGGGATCAACATCCTTTTCTAGCTTCCCTGGATATCAGGCATGCACATGGTGCACAGATAATAATTGCAGACAAAAATATTCATACAAATAAAAAAATCATCTCAGAAAGACAATCTAATTGTAGGTATATACTTTAGGGGAATGACTTTACAAATTAATCAAACTAAAGTAATTTTAAATAAGTAAAACAAAATACAAGATTTCAGAGATTATCATTAAAACTACCATGGGAATTTACAAATATTTTAGGTAGTAAGATTGAAAAATGTGCCAAAATGCTGTAAGTCAACACACACACACACACACAGACACCTGTACACATCAAATAAAAACTTTAAAAAAGATTACTATTTATCATGTAGTTCTTGTGAGTAATGTTATAAAATAATGCCAAACCCGGGAAACATCACTTTCCTAAAATAAGTCATTAAACTTACCTCGGCATTATCATCTCCCATCTCTTGAGGGGCATCAGTGTCTGGCTCAATTACACCCTCACAGTCAATTTCTACAAAAGTTGAAAACCATGAAATTAAAACCTAAATTAAAAGTGTGGGATAGTCTAATAGCCACTACTTACTTGAAACTATTAAAATCAGATGAACTGATCGTGGTGCAGCACAGGGGTAAAGTACTTGCCTAGTGTGTTGGAGGTTATAGATATTGTTTATAGTAACACCTCAGAAAGACAATGAACTAGTTGCTAGTATAACTATGAACTAGTTTCACCTGAACTTTGATACATTATAAACTACTTCCCTGTTAAAAGTAACTACTAATAACTATTAGTAGGTAAGCCTACTACTTGGGGGTAGGCTGGAGAGATGGCTCTGTGGTTAAGAGCACTGGCTATTCTTTCAGAGGACACAGATTTGATTCCTAGCACCCACGTGATGGCTCACAACTATCCATCAACTCCAGTTCCAGGCAATCTGATGTCCTCTTCTGGCTTCTGAGAGCAACAGGTATGCACATGGTGTATACACACACATGCAGACACCTGTACACATCAAATAAAAACTTAAACTGACTCCCAGGAGTTTTCTCTGACCTCTACAAAACCTTCCCCCATCAGCAAATTAATAAGCTCCTCTAACAATTTTTTCAGAGATGTACCACAATGTTTCTAAAGACATTAATGCGGACAGTACAAATTATAGAGTAATTGAAGCTAATGACAAAATACTATTTAATTTTAATACAATTAACTTTAAAAATCAGGTGTACACAAATTCTATAAAACAGAGGAAAAAGTCTGTAGGTCAATATTATAACCAAACCAGTAAATAAAACTAGCCACCTGGCACTCAGGAAGCTGAGGCAGGAGGACTACCTCAAATTCAAGGCCACTTGTGCTATACTGTCCCAGATCAACCTGGGCTACAAATTGAGAGGCTGCAACAAAAACTGCTAAGCAAAAATACCACCCACAGGACTGAGTTACCAAGGTCATCTAAACACATTCCCGTGTGCTCACCTAGATCACTCTCCTCACTTGACAGTTCATCCGTCTTTATGTTTTCCTCTGTCTTAGTTTCTCTTTTTTCTTCCTAGCAGAATAAAATTGAATAGTGTGGTCAGTACTTAAAAACATAACATGTGTTTGTATATGTGTATATAACATATATACAAAATTTGTGCCGGGCGGTGGTGGCGCACGCCTTTAATCCCAGCACTCGGGAGGCAGAGGCAGGCGGATCTCTGTGAGTTCGAGGCCAGCCTGGTCTACAGAGCTAGTCCAGGGCAGGCTCCAAAGCTACAGAGAAACCCTGTCTCAAAAAAAAAAAAAAAAAAAAAATTGTATCTTATTCAAATACACTATATTTTAGTTGTTAACCATCCTTTTACTTCTCATTTCTAATTAACTATAGGTCTGAGACTTTATCCAAACCTTTAGGATTGGTATCTTAGAACTGAAGTGTCTGGGAATACAATTCATATACTACACACACATAACATTCTTTCACAGGCACTGTACGTACGCTATGACTTCCATAATCTAACATCTTGGCTGTTCATGGAAACTCCAGCCTATAACCACAGCATTCAGATAGAAGTCTGAGGATTAGGAGCTAATGAGGCCAGCTTACTTGGCATGAGACTGTCTCAGAAAACGACATGAAAAGAAATAATATTTTATGGAAAATAAATCATACTATTCATGGCTGACAGTAAAAGACTGAAAACTGACAGGACAGTAGTGTCATCTGAGGACAGGAGTTTGAGGTCAGTCTGGGCAGTAACATGAGATGTATGTGAAAGGGAACACATTTTCAGATTGTGCTTGTTTTTCTTTTTCGAGACAGAGTTTCTCTGTGCAGCCCTGACTATCCTGAACTCACTCTGTAGATCTGCCTGCCTCTGCCTCCCGAGTGCTGGGATTGTGTTTTAATGCCAAATGTGTCCTGAATACTTCAGTTTTCAAGGGTTATTCAGTTTGAAAACTGCAAAAAAAGCATCTGTTGAATTGTAACACACAAACTATAACAACTTTAAAAGAGAGCATGATGGCAAGCAAATAAATTTCCTTCCCACCCTCCAGTACCCCCCAGTTTCTTATCCATTCTGATACAGGAGGGACAGGAGATAAATTTACACTGCCTTCTCCTTCAATGAGGCTATGTATATTACAGAAAAAGAAATCACTATCAACCAACCTCCATCTACTCCTCCAACTGTCAGCAGATCAGTAGTAATTGAACTGCACTCTTAGGTTCCCTTCCACTTTCAATCTTAAAAAAAACAAAGTCAGGCCAGGAGTGGTGGCATATGCTTTTAATCCCAGCACTCAGCAGATCTCTTTGAATTAGGAGGCAGCCTGGTCTACAGAAATTCCAGGTCTGCCAGGGATACACAGTAAAACTGCCTCCAAAAAAAAAAAAAAAAAGGCAAGATGGCTTCACAGGTAAAGTCTAAGTCTATACTTTAATTCTAAAATATTTGTTGAGTAACAAATGTATAAATTGTCGGTATGTTAGCATATACTTCTATCACCAAAAATTTTGTTTTTTGATAGTGTGGTGGTTTGAATAAAAATGGTGCACATAGGCTCATATATTTGAATGCTGAGTCACCACTGAGAGGCACTAGTTATTTGAAACGATTAGGATGTGTGGCCTTGATGGCGGAAGTGTGTCACTGGGAGTGGGCTTTGAGGTTTCACAGGCCCAAGTCAGTCCAGTGTCTCCCTCTCTGTCTACAGATCAGGATGTAAGTCTCAGCTACTTCTTCAGTGCCTTGCCTGCTGCCACGCTTCCTGCCATGATAATAATTGACTAATCCTCTGAAACTGTAAGCAAGCCCCTTAATTGGGGCTTCTGGCCATCAGAAAGAAAACTAGGGCAGAAATATGGCCACCACACCCAGCTTCACTATGAACTTTTAAAGCATCGGAATTACTAAAAACTGTGGGACTTCAAAAGTTTTACATTGTATAGTAACTTGAGACCTTAGAGACAAACAAGGAAAGGTCATGGTTAAAAATCATGTTTGTCAAGGTTGAGAAGGGGTGAAATGTCACGGTTAGCTTCACCTGTCGATTTGACACAGACCTATAGGCACCTGGGAATAGAAAGCCTCACTTGAAGAATTGACCAGACCAGACTGGCCTGCAGCCTTCCTTGTGAGATATTTTCTTAATTGCTAATTGACATAGGAGGGTCCAGCCAACTGTGGGAGGTACCACCTCTAGGCAGGTGGGCTTGGGCTGTATCCAGCAATCTATTAAGCATCATTCCTCCACGGTTTCTGCTTCAGTTTCTGCCTCCAGGTCCCTACCCTAAGCTCCTATCCTGGCTTCCCTTTATGATGGACTGAAACCTATCAGCTGAAATAAACCCTTTCCTCCCCAAGTTGTTTCTGGTCATAGAGTTTATAAAGCAACAAAAAGCCACTACACCTAAAGCTTGGGGTTTTGAGACAGGGTCTCTGTGTGTAACCTTGACTGTCCTAGAACTTGCTCTATAGACCAGGCTGGCCTCAAATTCAGAGATCCACCTGTCTCTTCCTCCCCAGCACTAGGATTAAAGGTGTGCACCACCATAACCATGCAACACCCAGCTTTTTATTTAAGTATGGGCTGGGAATCCAAACTCAGGCTCTCATGTAAAAAGTAAAGCATGTGTTTAAAAACTGAGCCATCTTGTGAACTTTCATTTTTTTTCTTTTTGTTGGGGGGAAGGTCTCACTAGGTAATCCAGAATGGTCTGGAGCTCATTATGTAACACAAGATGACCTAAATTCTCAGTCCACTTTGCTCTGTCTCACAAGTGCTGAGATTACAAGCATCGATCATTACATCTGGACTATAATTTCTATTTTCTTTTACAAATAATTAAGCCTTTAGGGTTCCAAGTAAAACAGATTTTTCCCATCAATTAGACAACTAATTAGAAAACTGGGGGGGGGGGAGAATCTCAGTACAGGAGAAACGAAAACTATTGAAGAACGTGTTAAGTGTTATTTACCCCTTCATATCCAAACTTCAACCATGAGCAACCTCCCCCAATCTTGCATGCCATTCTGCCAAGTGTGCTAAAACAAAACCATGATTCTATTCTTCATCCTTGGCAATCTCCCCTCAGGTAGCAGGGAGGGAGAATGAGAATGCTCTGAGGTATTTATTTCCCCGTGCTGCTACTAAAGAGACAAGGAAGAGCAGTACGGAATTTACTATTTACAGGCTATCAAACACACAGGCTATGTTATTCTGAAACAGCTGGCATCTGACTCCAAATTCTCAGTTTTAAATCAGCTTCCAGATTTGATTTAAGAGAAAATTTTCAAAGACAACAAATTTAAAAGATCATACTTCTAAGTGGGGACATCAGAAATAATAAAACTTGTGAACAGCAATTTAAAAAAAAAATACTAGTGTCTTAACCTTAAACAAACGAAAGAAATTTGAACTTACCTTGGTATTTTCTTCTGACTTAGTTTTATGAGTAGCAGGTGGTACTTTACCCCCCATGCTTAAAAGAAGAAAAGATAGTTGTTTAGAATATTGAGCATAAGTTCACTAAAAAGCAATGAACTTATTCTAAAAAAGGTTAAATGTTTCGATAACCTTTCAAAGCTTAGAAGAATACACTCTCAATTAATATGAATGCTTTGTTATGAATAAGGTTGTCAACTTCAAATTGTTTTTGGCACACTAGTTAATAAAACCTTTCCCTTGTCTCTTATGAGCATAATAAACTCCTATTATAGCTCTCAGCACTCATTCCCAAAGGAAAAACAAAAAGGCAGAGAAGTCAATAAATATACAATGATAAAATCATTCCCTAAGGCATTAGCTCAGAAAACAGGAGTATGATACATCTGAATGGCAGAATTTGAGGTTGACATCTGGCAAGAGTAAACAGGAGCTCAGTGGTAAAGTGACTGCCTACTATGCAGGGGTCACTTGGTTCTTTGTAAAGCCCCGCTTCCCAAATAGTATAGGACAATATAAAAGTAGTAAAATTCAAAGAGGAGGAGAAGACTACAAAAAGATTAACTTTATATGCTTTGTTTGTTGTACATTCATGAGTCAACAGTAGAATACCTAAGTGGCTGATGGGTAAAAACAAACCAGCAGAAACAAAAGCAATTTAAGGAGTTAACATGTAAAAACTACTACAAAAGACCCTTAAATGTCATTTCTTTTTTCTTTTTTTTTAAGATTTATTATGTATACAGTGTTCTGCCTAAATGTATGCCTGCATGCCAAAAAGAAGGCACCAGAAGCTGGGCGGTGGTGGCACACGCCTTTAATCCCAGCACTCAGGAGGCAGAGGCAGGAGGATCTCTGTGAGTTCAAGGCCAGCCTGGTCTACAGAGTGAGTTCCAGGAAAGGCTCCAAAGCTACACAGAGAAACCCTGTCAAAAAGAGGGCACCAGATCTCATTATAGATGGCTGTGAGCCATGTGGTTGCTGGGAATTGAACTCAGGACCTCTGAAAGAGCAGTACATGCTCTTAATCAGTGAGCCATCTCTCCAGCCCCTTGTCATTTCTTCAACTGTGACTGTTGTCCAATAATAATTTTATTAGTGTGTGGTGTGAAAGTGCAAGTGTACAAACGGAGGTGAGAAGACAACGTTAAGGAGTTAGTTCTCTTCTACAAGGGGGTCTCAGCATCAACCCAGGTCATCAGGTTCAGTTAGCAAGCAAGCATTCCTACCTGCTGAGTCATCTTACCAGACCACCATTTCTTTTATGACTAGGGCTGGACTACCCACATTTACATTCCTTCTCACTGGTAGAATCTGGATGTAAAGTGTGTATCTAAGTTGAATTTAGATGGGCATCAGTTTCCAAATTCTTTACATCAAGTTATCAGAAATGCGTGAAAATTGTAGTTATTCAATCCTAGAGTTTGCTATTACCACTCAAAATTTCCAGCTTTCTCAGACAGTTACATTTCATTGTATTAAGTTCCTTTTCATATAATGTTGGCCATCTGAAGAGCCATTTTTTA
This sequence comes from Peromyscus nudipes, assembly GCA_902168325.1. Taxonomy (NCBI): domain Eukaryota; kingdom Metazoa; phylum Chordata; class Mammalia; order Rodentia; family Cricetidae; genus Peromyscus; species Peromyscus nudipes. Next base: position 33,907 of record CABHPH010065075.1, read on the forward strand.
TAATCAACTCTCATCCAGGTTCGTATTACATTATCTTATTCATGGGCATTCTTTTATCTTCTGTCCACAAGCCTGGGTCAGTTTCATGTGTTGCAAATATCGTCTCTCATCTGTGGCATGCCTCGATAGGATGAACGGCGCTGGCGACGACGCTGGTTACCGGCGGAAAAGTCATGAGCCATGGCCACGACTAACATTAATGTCTTTTAATAAACTCAACATGAAAACAAGTTCAAATGCAAAGCAGCACATGGAAAAGAAAAATCAAAAAAATTTTTTTTTTTTTTTTTTTGCTTTTCCAAAAAGTTTAGGTGCTTGAGAAATGGCTCAGCGGTTAAGAGCAGTTCTCCGCACAGACATGGCAGCTCACAACTGTCTGTAACTCTAGCGGAAAGATTTATTTTTATTTTGTGTATAAGTGTTTGTCTGCATGTATGTATATGCACCAAGGGCATGACTGGTACCCCTGGAAGCCAGAAGAGGTTGTCAGATCCCTTGGGACTCGAATGACACACAGTTGTGAGCAATGGCATGGGTGCTGAGAATTATACCTGGGTACTCAGGAAGCAGCCAATACTCCTAACAGCTAACACATCTCCCCCGCCCCTGGTTTTACTTATTAAGACCGAGTCGTAACTACAAAGCCCAAGATAACCTTGAACTTTTGATCTTCCTACAGCTTCTAGTGTATGTCATCATATTAACCAAATTTGACATTTCTTTTTAAGGGCCATTCATTCAAGAAAAAAATGTGCAGTTTTTCTGACCTAATTACACACACACATACCCTTTCCATGACTCAATATACTCAATTCCTATATGACAAAAGATCACACGGAGGTGCAGGGGTGACACAAGCCTTTAATCCCAGCACTCAGGAAGTAGAACCAGGTGGATCTGTGAGTTCAATGCCAGCCTGTTTTACAGAACTAGTTCTAGGACAGCCAAGACCACACACACAGAAACCCTGGCTTGAAAAAGAACATGATCCAAAAAGCCTTAATTTCCAATTCAGGAAAGCAAAATGCTTTAATAATTTCCAATTCAGGAAAGCAAAATGCTTTAATAACACCACGAAGATTTCTGCATTAAAAGACAAAGCAAAAAAACACTTTTGAAAGTTACACAGTAACCAAACACTGGCTCTTTGAAGTTAAATTTTAATGAAGACACAGGGGTTCTTAAGCTGTGTTTTTCCTAAAATCGAAACTGCAATGTCAGGAATGTAGGGTGACATCCAAACATTAGTTACAAACAGTTTCACTCTGTGAAGTAATAGCCCTGCCAAGAAATGTCATTCTCAGAAAAGCCCAGACAAATCCAAATGGAGGAAATGCTAAAACATCTGGCTTGTAATACTCAAATTGTCAAAATCATGAAAGGCAAGGTAAAATGAAAACTTTAAGAATAAAAAGGAAACATGGTAACAGAATGCACTTGTAATTCTACGGGTTAGATAGTATTCATTCATCCTTATTAGTTGTCTGACTTGGATGGATGCATTGTACAGACTGTGATTATTAGTAGGAAACAAACACTCAATGAGATTGAGCATGTTGGCAGCCTACTATCAGGAATCAATTTTGAACCAGAAATTGTTCCAAAATTAAATAATTAAACAGAAGAACTTCTCCTATACCTCATGTTTTTCACATTCCAAATTGTAGTTCACTACTCCAAGTCCGAACCAATTTTAAATGTAAATTATTGTGATCAATGTTCTCAATGTTCCAAAACTTAAAATAAGCTAGCTTTCTGTAAAAAGTCGACATTTGGACTTTTTCAGCACAGAGGTTTTATTGTTGTTGCTGTTTTTTAATCACTCATCAGACAGGAAGGGAAAGAAACCTTCCTCAAATATTATCACATAAAGCTTCATCATAATTCTCTTGAGAGTTAAAATCTTCAATCTGCTTTGTGCTATTATTTAAGCACATGTACAAACACCGGAGTGTTACAGTCTAAAGTCTGTATTGAGGGTAGAAAGGCATTCTATCCACTTTCAAATATTTACTCAAAGTCGTGTTCTATGAACTATGCTATATAGTAGAACATAAAGACATATCCTGGGGTTTATCACCAAGTGCAATGATTAAAGTAGGCATAAGACACAAAGAAAAAGTAATTAAATTGGAGAATATGGTGTCAGACAATGGTACCCTCTCAATAAAGAGTAGAACAAAAGTACTGCAAAATGTGTTTGTTTAAAAGAACAGTTTACCTGGATTTACACTTATTACTGTGAATTCAGATTTGGTTCTATTTCTTTGTGTAATTTTTTTTTTCTTTCTTTCGAGACAAGGTCTCACTAGCCTTGGCTGGCCTGGAGCTACCCTCTAACTCAAGAGATTCACCTGCCTCTACCTCCCAGATGCTGGGATTAAAGATGTGTGTCACCCACACCCAGCATCTTGTTATCTTTATTCAATCTAAGTTGAGGCTAGATTGGGTGAGCATGTGGCACAATTGGTAGAGTACTTGGCCTAGGATGCTCTGGATTCAGTCCCCAGCACTGAACTTCCATTTTTGTATATGGGATCATTTTAATTGAGTTTGTATCATTTCTTTCTCCTCTGAATCCTTGTCAGCCATTGCAAATTGGGCTAAATACAGAGACTTCTAGATCCAGGAATACTCATGATATTAACATTCCTGTTATTGTGTTATTAAAAACATTGTTATTAATCATATTATTAATTAACAGAGTCGAAACCATTTCAGAGTTCTCTTTTTCCACATAGCCAGTGTATACTCAAATTTAAAATGGTGCAGCCAGGCGGTGGTGGCGCATGCCTTTAATCCCAGCACTCGGGAGGAAGAGCCAGGTGGATCTCTGTGAGTTCAAGGCCAGCCTGGTGTACAGAGCAACAGCCAGGACAGGCACCAAAGCTACACAGAGAAACCTTGCCTCAAAAAACCAATAAATAAATAGATAGATAGATAGATAGATAGATAGATAGATAGATAGATAGATAGATAAATAAAATGTTACAGGCAGTTTGCTGTAAATGCTGCCATTGTTCAGATTAACTTTATATTTGATATAAGAATTCACTGGTTACTGGGCAGTGGTGGCACAAACCTTTAATCCCAGCACTTGAGAGGCAGAAGCAGAGAGATCTCTGAGTACAGAGCCAGCCATGGCTACAAAGAGAAACCCTGTCTTGAAAAACAAACAAAAAGAGTGTTTTTTAACTTTTTTTTTTTATTGTCCTCTCTTCCTCCCTAAGAGGAATGATGGAAAACAAAAACCCCAGTATTCTTCCCTTGGAATGTCTGTTTCACCTAGAATTTTAGTAACAATTTGTTTATTTGGGGACTCTTCTTTAACAAGATACAGTGGATCAAAGAACAGAAATATCTTAAGCTGTTCATCAGGGAAAAACTACTAAAATCCAGTCCTCAATTCTTTTTTTTTTTCTCCTAGTTTTTTGAGACAGGGTTTCTTTGTGCAGTTTTGGTACCTGTCCTGGATCTGGCTCTGTAGACCAGGCTAGCCTGGAACTCACAGAGATCCGCCCTGCTCTGAGTGCTGGGATTAAAGGCGTGCGCCATGGCCGCCTGGACCAGTCCTCAATTCTTAGTCCTAACAATTATCTAATGGCAACCTGTGGACTTTTTGTTTTTGAGAAAGCAAAGATTTAAAAAAAAACAAAAAACAAAAAACAAAAAACAAAAAACAAAAAAACCAGGATTGCTGAAGGGTGTGTACCAGGGTTCAAAGCCATGTCCCACAGAACAGCTATAAAACTGACAGAGAGAAAAAGAAAAAGCTTAACAGGACAAAAATGCCACCACACAAAACACTGACATTGTAACTTGCTTCCTGAGAATATGCTTGTTCAAAGAAATATTCTTATTCTTTTAGTAATCAAAAGTCCCATTTTCCCCATAGAAAATTATTCTCCAGCTTACTGCTCATGTCTCAGAGCAGCACCTATTCACCCTCTTGAAATGCAACTTCAGCGTGAGTGTCTGTTTTATTCTTTTGAGGGGTGGGAGTGGGTTTCATCTTTAATCAGGGTCCTGCTATGTTTGCCCAGGCTGCTGCAGCCTCAACCTCCAGAGTAACTGGAAACTCAGGAACATGGTGCCCCACTGTTCCCACTTAATATTCCCTGCCAGCAGGTTGTTTCTTTTTTTTTCCTGCGGGGAGGGGTATACTGGAGCTTGCACTAAGCTTCCCACTAGAAGTCATTTTTAAAAGAATCCCTTCCTGGACAAGACTTGCAGCTCTCCTTCTGTCAGCCGAGGAGCCTCCCCTCCAATAGGTAGATTGCTAAACTGTTAGAAAGTAATACTCAAAACAAATTTTGTACCATTCATCTGTCCTCTCCTCCCCCGCCCCCCTCTCTGTGTAGCCCTGGCTGTCCTGGAACTCGAGATCCAGGCTGGCCTCGAACTCAGAGATCCACCTGCCTCTCTTAAAGATGTGTGCCATCACCACCAAGCTCACCTGTACTTCGCTATACAGATATTGGATATTAGAAGGGCTGAAGCCCCTTCAAAACGGACCTCTTCCCGAATAATCAGCATTGGACCACAACTCTTCTTTGTTAATACTTGAAAGAGAAGCATTAGCTTTGCCCTTTGGTAGGATTTAAAATAAGGGTTGGAGAGATTATAGCTCACCAGTTAAGAACACTTGCTGTTCTTTCAGAGAACCTGGGTTTATTTCCCAGTACCCACATGGTATTTCACAACTGTCTGTGACAACAGTTCCAAAGGACTGGATACCTACTCTGGCTTCACTAGAAGGCGTGTGGTGCACTTGCTAAAGTGCAAGCAAAATACATAAGTACATCTTTCTAAAACAATTTTTAATCATATAAAAGGGTCCTTCCTAGGTGGGAGTATCAGGGATGTGGTGAGGCTCCCTAAGTAAAGCCCTTCCTCCTGGTCAAAGGAACAGATTCTGAGTTTCTCCTGTCCCTGGAAGGACACTACATTCTAAACCACCCAAAACATTACATACTGGGGCTGGAGAGATTGCTCAGTGATTGAGAGTATTTGCTGCGTGCTGGGCAGTGGTGGCACACGCCTTGAATCCCAGCACTGGGGAGGCAGAGGCGGGCGGATCTTTGTGAGTTTGAGGCCAGCCTGGTCTACAGAGCGAGATCCGGGAAAGGCGCAAAGCTACACAGCGAAACCCTGTCTCGAAGAAGGAAAAAAAAAAAAAGAAAAAAAAAAAAAAGAGTATTTGCTGTTCTTACAGAGGACCCCAAGCAGCATTCCCAGCACCCACAATAATAGTGGAATACAGCCATCCATAACTCTACTTCCAAGGGATCCGATGCCCTCTTCGTCCCTCCCTGGGTCTCAGGCATGCATATACTTGCACAACACTCAATACACATAAAATAATCTAAAAAATGAAACAGCTAGTATGTCAGCAAACGTCTTTAATCCCAATATTTGTCAGAAACAGGTGGATCTCTGTGAATTTGAGGCCAGTCTGGTCTACATAGCAAGTTTTCAGTATGCAGAGCTACATGGTGAGATCCTGTCTCAAAAAATAAATATTCTTAAAAAAAAAAAAAAACACATTATTTATTGGGGCTCCCCCTAAAAAGTTAACCCAACTGGGGTGGTCAATCACCTGGCCAGAAAACCACCTCTCAGAAAAGCTGATTCATCTAAAGGCATGCAAAAGCAATTAGATAATTAACAAAGAAAGTAAAGCCCAGAAGTCCTTCCCTCCACACCGCTACTTTCAGACCTCCACAGCTAAGCCAGTTTTTTTTTTTTCGGGGTTCTAATTAAAAAATATAACTTCACCTTTCCCCCATCTCTTCCTTGGATATTAACTAAATTCCTTAACAAGCTCGACCTGTCGCTGAATTCTCACTTTTCCTGAAGATTCTCCCCCATTTCTACAACTCCTGCTTGTAAGCGTCCACTGCTGACCCTAATTCAGAAGGCATGACTTAACTTTATCTTAACCCCGCCTTCTCCCTGGCAGCTGCAGAGATTTACAGCTTGCCTGCACTGTTCTTTTTTTCCCCAAATTCCCTTCAATCCTGTCCTAAAAATCTTTTATCAACGAGCCTAAAACATCGAAAGGGAAAACCAACTCCCGAGTAATACTCTTTTCCAGCAGCTGGTACACGATCTACTCACGGAATTTCTCGTACGCAGGCGAAATACTCTCTTAGTTAGTCCTGCAAGCACGCTGGTCTTTGAAAAATCATTTTGCTACAGTCTGAGGTGACAGCGCTATAACTAACGTGGGTATAAATGATTCCCAACACAATTGCATGCAATTAAAATCCCTCTAACGTACAGTAGAAATAATTTAAGTTATTAAGTAAGTAACCACTATAAGATCGTACTTAAAACGAAATATGGGTCAAAGCGACTTAAACAAGACGCCAGTTTAAAGAAAAACAACCCCTCTACAAATGCTTTGTCTTGTTTCGCGCATTATTTCCAGTGCTCAAATCCCCACAATCCTCCACATTTATTTCTCCCCAAAACACACCCCCCCT
>CABHPH010065087.1:9256-47330 GCA_902168325.1 Peromyscus nudipes
CAGCTTCCACCTGCCCAGGGCTCTGAAGGGGCAGCATCAATGGACTCACCTGGGACAGGGTGACCTATATTAAACACATCACTATTTTACATCTGCACAGGAAGGAAGGTACCTGCCCTAAAAAAATGCTCCAGAATACCATGGCAAGGAAAAGGTTTCAAAGGAAGGAAGTCTCTTGGTCTTTTTGTCTCTCTACTGCTGATTCCAGTTGTAACACGTTGAAATGTGTCCCCGGACACATTATAATGGAGAACCTCAACTGCACTTACGGTGGAGAGCAGGGAGCTCATGCCCCATGCCATGGAACAAGCTCTGCTCACCTCTGGAGGTTACACATTTTTACTTTGCCTGAACTCTAGAGCACATCTCAAGAGTTGCCAGTCCATAGGAAACGCCTCCGCTTCTCTCACACAATCCTGAAGTAGGACAGCTTTCCTAAGCACAATCCCAACACTGTCAGCATACCTAAGACATGGGACAGTCCTCTGCATCTTCTGAGATCCCAGTCACCCTTCTCTTCTTTCCTCCTGCTTCTCCTCCTCAGTCTTTTCCTTCTCCTCTTCTTTTTCCTTCTTTTTGTGGTACTGGAGAATAGGCCCGAACCCTTTTTATTATTTTTAATTATGTGTATGTGTGTGGTTTTGTGCTTGTGAGTGCAGGTGCCCTCAGGAAGCCAGAGGGGTCAGATACCCTGCAGCTGGAGTTACAGATGATTGTGAGCCACCTGATGTGGGAGAAGGGAACTGAACTTGGGTCCTCTGGAAGAACAGCAAGTACTCTTGACCACTGAGCCATCCCTCTGGCTCCAATATTTTTTATTTTTAAGTTGTCCAAGCAGGTTTAAACATGACATCCTCTTGCCATTCAGCTTTCAGTTTCTCTCTCTCTCTCTCTCTCTCTCTCTCTCTCTCTCTCTCTCTCGATAGGTTCTGTGTCTGTTACTTTTCTTTTTTTATTTTATTTTATTTTATTTTATTTTACAATACCATTCAGTTCTACATATCAGCCACGGATTCCCTTGTTCTCCCCCCCCCCCGCCCCCTCCCCCCCCAGCCCATCCCCCATTCCCACCTCCTCCAGGGCAAAGCCTCCCCCGAGGACTGAGATCAACCTGGTAGACTCAGTCCAGGCAGGGCCAGTTCCATCCTCCCAGGCCGAGCCAAGCTACCCTGCATAAGCCCCAGGTTTCAAACAGCCAACTCATGCAATGAGCACAGGACCCAGTCCCACTGTTTGGATGCCTCCCAAACAGATCAAGCCAATCAACTGTCTCACCCATTCCGGGGCCTGATCCAGTTGGGGGCCCCTCAGCCATTGGTTCATAGTTCATGTGTTTCCATTTATTTGGCTATTTGTCCCTGTGCTTTATCCAACCTTGGTCTCAACAATTCTCGCTCATATAGTCCCTCCTCTTTCTTGCTAATTGGACTCCCGGAGCTCCACCCGGGGCCTAGCTGTGGATCTCTGCTTCCAGATCCCTCAGTCATTGGATGGGGTTTCTAGCACGACAATTAGGGTGTTTGGCCATCCCATCACCAGAGTGGGTCAGTTCGGGCTGTCTCTCGACCATTGCCAGCAGTCTATTGTGGGGATATCTTTGTGGATTTCTGTGGGCCTCTCTAGCACTTTGCTTCTTCCTATTCTCATGTGGTCTTCATTTATCATGGTCTCCTATTCCTTGTTCTCCCTCTCTATTCTTGATCCAGCTGGGGTCTCCCACTCTGTTATAAAATATCATGACCAGAAGCAATTTAAGGAAGAGTTTGGCTTATGGTTCTAGGAATCCATAATGGCAGGAGGTTGGGGGTGGGGGTGGGGAGCCACAGAAGCAGGCGGCTGGAGCAGAAAACTGAGAGATTGCCTCTCAACCACTCAGGAAGCAAACAGAGCAAAGTGGAAGTGTAGAGAGGCTATAAACTCCTAAAGCGAACCCCTCAGGACCTGTGAAGGCAGCAGCTGTGCAGGGTGCAGCATGCTGGCCCCTGCCTTGCCTAATGGACTGGGTGGCTAAGTCCTGTGGGCCTGAATGAGGGGTATACATTCTCCCCATGAATCCCCTCATATCCCCCATGAATGAGAGGGATACAACAGCGCCCCCCCCCCCCCAGCTGCTGTCTTCACAGGTCCTGGAGAATTGGCTAGTGCACAACAGAGAATCTGCTAGAACTTTTGTAGGCATTTTCTTCCTCCCTCGCCTGAGCTAAGATTCCCTACTCAACCTTGGAGGCCTGGGAGAGAATGCAAAGGCACTTTACCAGCTGGCCACTCCAACTCTTTTCTTGTTTCTTCCCCTCATTGAAGCTGGGAACATGCAGGACTCAAAGATTGGATTCTGAGAAATTCCCGACCTCAGGGAACCACACCGATGAGGCAATAGAGAGTGCTGCCAGCAGGTAAAAGCTGCAGGGGTGAGGTGGGAGGTATCACTGAGATCAGCTCCAGAGTGTGCCCACTACACCATTCCCATCTCATTGGCACCTGCTCTTCCCAGCGGTTGGCACTCTACTCACTATCCTGCTGCAGGAAAACTTGGGGAGAGTGAACATGACCAGACCTGATGCATCAGGTAGCCCTGGGGTCTGAGTGCACAAGGGAGTGATGGTTATCCTGGGTTTGCAGCTTGCTGTAGGATCTCATGGTGGTTTGGGATCAGTGACCACAAGGAAGCAGATCCCAAGTGCAGTCACAGATAGTGTCATCAGATGCTTACCAAGAAAGCCTGACTATTCACTCCGTAAGCGCTTCCCCTCTACTAGCCCATCAGCCTGATGTTGTGGCAGCTCCAGGTTCTTCCAATATCATCTTCTCAGCAGAGGGAGGATACTCATTTGCTCATGAAGCCAGTCAGCACTGGCCTTTCTGCATTTTCTCAGCAAACAGGAGTCATCCTGGGCTGCCGCCCTTGAGTTCACAGCCTGTGTTCTTCTGAAGGACAAGCCTGTGTCCACTGCACACAGCAAGGCTCTCTGAGATCTTAAGGGAGACCTACGCCCTAGTTCCCTACCAGCAATAATGGGGTGCTTTCCAGCTTGGAGTTCTCTGGTGTGGGGTTACAGCCCTGTGCTTGAGTTGTTAGTCAGCCACCTCAGCTCCCCATTCTCAGAACTTGGGGAACAATGGTGGGCATACAAGTTGGATGTGCTTTGTGCAGCTAGTTAAGGAGGGCACCGGTGGGAACATGGGGTACAGGGAAGGAACACTGCTGGCCCCCTAGGATGAGGGAGTATAAGAAGGGCAAGAAGTGCTTGGGAGCCTACAGAACCCTGCCAAGGTGAGGTGAAGAAGCTTCTGCTGCAGGGGGCAGTAGCTAGTAGGGCTCTTCCCATCATGCCATTCCAGGTGACAACAGGGTAGAAGAATGGCTGGAGCACCCCTATGACATGGGCTTCTGGTCTTTGGTTTGTCCTGAAGATCAATATCTTGGTAGCTTTGGTAAGTGCCTCTCAACTAACCTTCAAGGCAGTCTGGAAGGGGACATTGTCTCCATCTGTGACAGGGCCAGTAGGGATATAAGGCCTTCCCCATCCCTGGGGCTCCAAGTGTTACCTGGACTGTGGTACAGGTACCAGGCTGCACCACTCACTCCCCACAATAGCATGGTGTCCTGAGCTCCTCAGCCTGGCTCCACTGTGCACACTTGGTTCCTACTGCCTTGACCCCTGCTTTCAGCCCAGTCATTACTCAGAGTCAGGAACAACCAGAGGAGCCACTGTGTATGGCCTGTCAGGGCCTGAATGGGCCAAATCATGGCTGCATGACCTCTGTAGGGCCTGACCCCTGTCAGCTCTGTGGGTTCCACAGAGACTGAGGGCATAGCTCTTCGGGTGGTTTGGAGTTACAGAACTCGGAAGTACCCTTGAACAATTGTTACCAGAGAAAACAAGGCAGCGCAAGTGCCTATGGTTCTCTCCTGCTGCCCACTCATGTGGCAACTTGCCCTCTGCAGTTCTCTTGTTTCCCCTCAAGGAGCCAGCAGCCCATAGGAACAGCCCACTGGTACAGCTCTCTGGGGCAGCGACATCTTGGTAACTTTCGTGTTTTACTGTGCAGGGTGGATGGACTGGTCTAAGTCTGACAAGAGACTACTACTAGACTTGTGGATACAACCCTGGGCCCACACGAACATGCAGCCTGGGGTGATGGAACCAGACTCTTGGGGGCAACATCCTTGCAAATAGGCAGGAGACACTTATGGGGATCAGAAAAGGGCTGCCTGCAGAAAATGGCCGATCCCCTCACACACTGCATGAACTGGGTCGAGGCAGTTTGGGCTTGTCAAATATACAGGAGTTGAGGAGTCCAGCTTTGAACTGACCAGGTACAAGACCTTGAGCAAGCACCTAGTAGCCTCATCATGCCTTAGTCTTCTTGGCCTGGAGCACTGATCCCCAGCACTAGCTGGTACAATCAGTGCCAGTGAAGCAGTCAGTGACTGCCAGCCTGACCACGAGGCAACTAACTATTCTGAAAATGCTCAAGAGCCTGGAATGCTAGGCAGTGCTGGGCCAGCAGGGTTGCCTGATCTTGGTGCTTTCAACAGTGCCAACCTGGGCAGGCATCTGATGAGCAGCTTTCAAGGGCTGGGCCTTACTTTCTATTCTCAGACTCCTGGATAGAAGCAGGTTGCAGGGGGTTGTAACTGGCAACTTACCACATGTCTAGAACTCACCGGGTGATGCTTAAAGTGTCAGAGACCACAACATTGGTGGCCACAGCAGTGGTTGGCTGTGTAGACGACAGAGGTGGAGGCCTTTATGCTCTCTGAACATGGGGCCAGGCTGGTCATACTCCTGCGGGACAGGTGAAGGCTAACTGCTGCTCAGCACTGTCCCTGCGCTTGCAGGAAGAGTATCTGTCAAGTACCTAGCTGACAGTCTACAGAGAACTCCACAGAAAGCAGAGCGGGTGGTCAGCACAGCCAGTGGGCACATCTGGGCAAATCAACAGGGAAAGGGTGTGCCTGCTGGACACCCAGAAGGATATCATGCTCTTAGTTCCCCACTGAGCACCTGGGGCATGCCTGAGAAAGACACGGTTGGGATGACTCTAAGCTTGGCCAGAGCTACAGTCCAGAGAAGGCAGTTTAGTAGGAACCCTTCCCACACAAGCCCAGGAAGGAAACAGGCAATGGAGCTGTTTGGTTCACTACCCAAAGACATCCACAGAGGCATCACTGCAAAGCCAGGGGTTTTGTGAATTGTGTCAGGGTGGCTGAGGAGGAGCTGTGAAAACAGAAGCTGAATCCTTACTCAGAGGTAGAGGCAGGATGATCAGGAGCTAAGAAGTTCAAGATCAGTGTGGGCTACAGGAGACCCTGCCAAAGATCAAAGAAAACAAAAAGGAATATTCTCTGTCAGTCAGTGAGGAACCTGTTCAGTCTTCAGTGGGTCACCCTGTGAAGAGTTTCAGCTCTGACTGCAGACAAGCAGGGATTCTCAAGATGCAGGTCAGGCTAGACAGTCTGTAGCATTACTGTGCTCACATGGGCACACAGACCTGGAGACAGGTATTTACAGGAACATGCTTAATCACAGTGAGTTTTCCTTCATACTTCTTCAGACACTTCTTGTTTACTGTTATTGTGTATGCATGTATGTGTCAGTAGCCACGTCAGAGGAGCAGCAGGTGGCAACTGACTTCAGGGAGATCAGCCCACCAGGAAGCAAAACTCGAATGGGTGAATCTCGATAGGCAAGGCCAGGAGGGCTTCAGCCCCAGAATGTCTCTTGCTACTGCTGTGCCTTTACATGTTTGCTGCTGCCTTTATTCTCTGGTATCTGGCATGGTGCGAATGGGCATGGGGAGAATTCTACTGCCTTGAATGTAGTGTGATTATCTCAATGGAAATATCCCATCCTACTGGGCATTTTTACCTATGGATTACTGTGAAGATGACTTCCTTTTAAGCTGTACTATTTAACTGATTAAATGATTTTATACAATAATAGTGTTAGTTTAAATAGGATTTTGATGATTGAGGGTCTTTAATAAATACAGTAAGGGACTATGATAGAGGTTAGCTTAGTGGGAAAACTAATATAGGTAAAAGCGAGATATGGCAATGCCCGCCCCCCAACGAAACAGGAGCTGTGGAGGATAGAAAATTAAAACAAGGAAGTGTCACACAGCTAGTTTCTCTTGAGGAGCCGTATAGACTGTGGCTTAGGCTAATGACTAGGAAAAACAATTGAGTCCCAGTAGCCCAGCTAGCTCAAGTTCTTTTAATCTTAATGTTGAGAGATGTGTTCACAGGTTTCAGTGTGCATCATAGCTGAAACAAAGCTTTAAATATGACTTAAGGTTAGATTGAGATGTTTTTGTGAATAGCTTTGAGGTTTAAAAAAGAAAAAACTTGAGAAACCATCTCAAGTTTAAAAAGGCACATAGTTGAGCAAGGGACTCATTAAGGTCAGGGAATAAGAACAATGACAGCCTGGCTGTCAAAAGATAAAAAGACCTTAAGAGTGTGTGTGTGTTTTCCCTTTGTCGCAGGCCCCAGAAAGTTAAGTTTCACTCCATCAGATAGGAAAGTCAAGTTGAGTCATTAGTCCGCTGACTCCGTGGCTCTCCTTCAATTCCTGAGCTGCTAGAGCCTGGCCCTCACAGCAGTGGCATGTATTACTGTGTATACATACGTGTGTGACTGCAGTACACGGCACACATTCAGACATCAGCGGACAACTTTGTAGGGTTGTCCGTCCTTTCCACCTTTCTGTGGAGTCTGAGGTTTGCACAGTAAGCAGCACCTTCCCCACTGAGCCATCCTGCTGACTTCTGTGTCCTATGAACACAGTTCACACTAACATGGGAAGACTTGTCTAACAGGGAGGGGCAGGGCCACCCCAACCTGCTGGGGACGTGGGTCAGCTGGTTGCCCAGCAGCCCATACCTACTTTCTTTCCCAGCTCTGGGGAGTTGCTCTGGGAGGATAACTGCTCTCAGGAGGAAGAGTTCTTTCTGGTTTTCTCTTCCTCTCAGTTAGGAAGAGGCTGCTTTTTCACTTAAAAAATTGCTATGATAAATAAAAACAATGAACATTTTTGAAATTTTTATTTGGTGTTAACTCCACAAGAAAACAAAACAAACAAAACAAAAAAAAAATCAGTTACTCTGGTGTACGTGAAATCAGAACAATACAACCACGGAAAAAAAATCTCAGCCCAGGAATGGAGCTGATACTTCAGTGCTACGGATATGCAACGCGCTTCATACCACAGAGCGGTTCAGCGTTTGCCAACTTTTTTAATGCTTTTTTGTGATCATCCATTCATGAAACTAAAACCACACTTCAATTCTGTGCTAAAGCCTCTGAGCTTCAGCCACTTAACTACAGAAAGGAACCAAATACAGAATCTTTGCCTTTTTATGCCCTTTGCCTTTTATGACCCACCGCGTCCCCTGTGGGGGGCCTCTCCCCACAGCTGAGGAGGTAGGTGTCTTTGCCACCTGGAGCCCTTTCCTGACGAACACTGGCTGTCCAGGTCATCCAAGTTCACGGTTGAGTATGAAATATTTGGTCATAGCAACAATTTCTAGGGTAATTGTGACTGCATTGATTTTAGGAATTTATAACTTTCAATCCTTTTTGCCTTTGATGATAGGTTATATTTCAGTGCAGATGTTAATCAAATTTTAGGAAGCTCCAGAAGAAAAAAAAAATACATAAAACTTATCTGATGTCTGTAAATAAATAAGAGCAACATGAAACCTTCCACATGCACACACGCGCACACACAAGCACTGTAAAGTGTCGGAAGATGTGCTGTATGAAAACAAACCCTAAGGTGGTAAGATGCCCCCAGCCAGCAAGCCAGGCTCCCCATGGTGAGGATGCACAGAACTGCAGTGACTGCACAGCCTCCACGGTATTTCCTGTGTTCCTGAGAAACAGGCAACAAACTCAAGTACTCCCAGCAAGGCCTCAGGGGCAGCCACCCACGTGCCCAGTGCTGCCCCACTTACTGGTGAGGCCTGCTTGGCTACCTCCGAGCTCTCAGCCATTCCCGATGTTCTGGACAAGGTGTTTTACTACACAACAAGTTGGTTAAGAGAGAAAACTGACTTGGGATGTTCAGCTTTACACACTGGCCTCCCAGCGCCGGTGGCAGCGCGGCTCTAAGAGAGCTCAGAGGGTGAGGAGCACCCTAGTCGCAGCTGTGTGAGGCGTGCCTCCTCCTACTTCACCAAGCCACACGGGGCGACCATCAGAACAGCAATCACACAGGTCTGTGGGAAGTCCTCTACCCACCCCAGCCCACCACAAGCAGAACTTGCCCAGAACATTCTCTCAAACACAAAATGAGATACAAGCTATACTACATCACAGCCACAAGAACAGCTAGCTGCAGCAGCCAAAGATTTCTCTGGGGTAATGAGGTGGCCTCACTGCATGTCAAATGTTTTTAAGTTCATTTGGAGACACCAGTTCAATGCTGTCACCAGAAAATAATTTGTAGGTAAGGTCCTCAACTATGTGCTCGAGAGGCAGCTCAGAGAACCCCATGCACTACAGTAGCGAACTTAATCCATCCACCCCATGCCTCAAATCCTTGGCTTCTTCAGCTAGCAAGAAAGTCACAAGCCACAGTATCTTCCATGGTACTTTAGGGGAATCCTAAGAGAGAGCACAGTATTCTGTAAGTCTCTAAAGCACACCCTTGTGTTCCTACAGCAATGTCCATGAGATCTTCTGAATGAGCCTGCAGATGAGTCACCATGCTTCCCTCCTCCTTCAGCAAGGCCCCGACCCACTGCAGGGGAGGACTGATCTCCTGGCTCAGAGAACAGAGCTAGAGTCTCTGGACGGTGCTGACAAGGTGATGGCGACACCGCCGCCAGAGGGAGGCCTGCAGCTGCGATGCAGAAGCGGGACGCGCTAGGACAAGCACATGCACACCCATTCCTCACTGGACAGCACAGTCTATCTAGTCTACTTCAGAGAGCAAGAACTTAACAGCTTAGAAACAAATCTTCAACAGGACAGCCGTCCTCAACGCTAAAATAAGCAAGAAGAGAAAGGTAATCACTGGTGTGGATCAGTTAATCGAAGAAGAAACCTAAGTTGCTGCTTTAGACTAACAGGCCTCACAGAAGGCAATTTCCCATCACAGCATTTTCAATGACTGGTACTACTCTGCAGGGTCAGAGATGTGTTCGGGAGAAGAGCTCCTCTGTGCTGGGGCCCACCCACTCTCCACCGGCTTCGGAGCCTGTGTCACCCGTGTCAGAGCTGGCGCTGGAACACATCTTCCTGTGGAGGCCATTTGGTTTTGTCTCACAACCTCTCTCTCCTGTGCATCTTGCTTCATAAACAGAAGACACCTACAATTCAAGAAACAATTTTCAATACACCAAAAATCAGACATACGCACACACACCCCTTCTGCCCCAAGGGCTGATTCTATTCATATAAAGATAAACTAGCAATCACTGATATGTCCTATGGAGAGCAACAAAGATGTGAAGTCACACTGTCTGAGAGGAAACCTCTTCTCCCTTGTCCTTGAAGGGTCCAATTCTAATTCTGCATGTCTAGTCACAGGAATATTGTGGCCATATTAGGGTAGGACAAAGGGCCTCCTTAACTCTCAACAGGTCTTTGAGTACCTGGCTCGGGACAGGCCATGAAGCTTCACATAGGCTCCCGTGGAAAGACAGACCTGGTCATGCCCATGGGGCTCACAGTTCCAGCAGACAAGCAAACCAAAGGACACAGCTTCAGATTTTAGACACGAGGATAACTGGGAAGGGCATTCTGGACAGAGTGCTCCAGAAGGTGGCACTCCTGAGCAAAGGCTGGTGCTCCGCATTGCAGTTTTAGCACTACCTAGCATGGTATAGCGCATCTTTTGTTGTGTTCACAGGAAGGCTGGCATCTGGGGACCCTAGTATACTAGAAGCCAATGGTAGCCTTTTCACCAGCTAGCAACACTTCCCAGCCCATCACAACATCCACCACCAGCGCCACCCCATCATAGTCCCTGCATTTGAGCCAGAGGCAGAAGCACAGAAAAGCCACGTGAGAGCAAAGCACACAGGCTTCCAGGCATGGAGGAGGCTGGATTTCTTC
Organism: Peromyscus nudipes; assembly: GCA_902168325.1. Classification (NCBI taxonomy): domain Eukaryota; kingdom Metazoa; phylum Chordata; class Mammalia; order Rodentia; family Cricetidae; genus Peromyscus; species Peromyscus nudipes. Next base: position 19,326 of record CABHPH010065087.1, read on the forward strand.
CAACTGCACAGGCTAGGAACATGAGCCCTACAGCCAGACTGTAGGGACAGGCAGTCCGTGTCTGTGTTCCATCTCCAGATGCCTCCATTTTCTACTCTGCAAATGGGTAGGCCAAGAATACTTAGTGCACAGGGGTGTTTGTGAGGTCACTCTCTCGCTGAATGGAGATGATTATCAAGGACAAGCAGAAGCAAGGACAAGAAAGGCTGTGGCCATTGCTGAGGAGTGGCAGTGGTCTGAACCATGTGGAAAGGATGGTGTGGAGGAAAGAGGTGGATGGAAAGTGGAGGTGAGGTGCATTAACAGGCTGGTAGACACACTGCGTGTAGAGGTGAGAGGAAGAGACAGGCAGAGACAGGTGGAGGGATAGCCATTCCCTGAGGGTGGAAGGTAATGGGAAGGCCTTGCATGTAGGCTGAGAAACATTAACACAACCTGATAGGTCAGCAGGATTAGCACCACATGGTGCTTTGGAGAATTCTTACAGAGCTTGAGCTAACTCTGACAACTCTGAGGAGAAAATAAGTTTCCTTCAATTCATGGTGGAAGGCCTGAGACTGAGCTAAAAGTAGGTCAAGGTCTTGAATGTGCCTTCATGGTGCTCACAGGCTTGTGGGGGAGAGACAGAAGGGTCTGGGATGGCGGGACTCCATCCAGAGAGTGCACAGGAGCAGAGGAAGGACAAGGTCTGTCCCACACAGGTTAGAAAAGCACACTGGAAGGAGGAAAATGCTGGCCCAGGATTGAACGAGGAGCAACAGGCTTAGCACAGCATTGAACGCCCTTGTACCAGCAGCGTAGGGAAAGCCGGAGGGATATCAGGGGCTCTCCATGAAGGTCTGGCAAATGGTTGGGGGTGGGGAGTAGGGTGAGGCAGACCCAAAGGAAAGGCCAAGAGGAGAAAGGCAACACCCATAGATCTGGGGAATTCCGGCCAGGGTAGGTCACAGGACTCCCAAGTTTGTGACTAGAGTGGCAGGGAGGAGGACAGTCCACTTACCCTATTAAAATCTAACAGACGCTCTTCACGACTGGGTGTCTCTTTAGCATCTGGATATTCTTCTATACCATTCTCTCCCTTGGCATTTGTATAACATTCTTAATCATTTTGAATGGAGAAGGGAAAAGAGGGAAAGGGGGAAATTCAATTAAGACAGTTATGAAACACACATCCTTGTTTCACCTCACTGAAAAGCTAGGCCTCCCCACCCTCTGGAGGTTTAAGTTGTTATCAAAAGTACAGTCAGTCAGGAGGAGTATATGAGAAATCACTGATGCCAACTGAAAACTTTCAGCCACAAGTGAGTAATGAATAATAATAAAACCATCCAGCATAAGCATATTCTACTGTAAAACATTCTCTCACCAATTCAACAAATAAACACACAGACCCATGATGTGATGGCCCTTGGAACACAGGAAAAAGACCAACCAGCGAGGCCTGCGCTCTCAAGAATGAGTGTCAAAGAGGAGGGAGACAGATGATGTACCACAGATATGCTCATGGAACAGGAGCAGGGGTTCCAAACAGGGGCAGCCCAATGAGAAAGCAAAGCAGGTAAACAGCTGGTCTGTTATAACTCAACACCAAGCCCACCACAGTCTATATGTAACACCTGTGCACTGGGGAAAGGAGGCTCATGGTCTTGTTGGCCACGGCTGACAGGCTGCGAAGGCAATGCAGACTAAGTTAGAGGAATCCAACCACAGCAGAGCCAACTGTGCTTCACCCATGCTGTATACTATTCAGCCACCTGGGGAACTTGGAGAAACCTAGGCCCCAGGAGACCACTATCAGTCCTTCTGAGAAGCTTCCAGGTGATTCCTGAGCACAGCTCCCATGCTGAACCTAGTCCTTGGCCTAGCCTCTTGCCCACCAACACTATGAAGAAGTCAACTGTGATGGAGTTACAGAGAAGGATGGAGACTCCAACCAGGCTAATTTGGACCTGGCTCTGACAAGAGCTCAGGAATGCTGCTCCCTTAGCAACCCTGATCACTGGAGTTACACCACAAGTATCAATGGGACGTTATGGCTATTGTGTGCCCAGAGCTACAGAGGACAAGGCCAGCCTTAATGAGTGTTACACTCCTGGGCACCAAGTACACACTTTGCTTGCCATGTGGGTACATAACCTAACAGTCCTGGGCATTACTTGAATAACCCTGTCTTTGAGTGACAAAAGTCATAACAGACTCCAGGTTCTGCTCTTTATATGTGACATGCCTCAAAGCCCCACACCCCACCTCTACAAAACAGAAGCAATGCCGTCTTCTTAAAGGAGGTGCTATGGGAGAAGTAGACAGGTACACCAACATCTTTGATAGTCACTAACCCAGAATATGGGTTCTGGGAGGGCTAAGAGGCCACTGCACTCTGATGGAGGGGTCCTCATTTCATCCCATTCATTCTACATACAGACACACACTGGGGCCAGAAGAGGGACTGTGGCAGGGAAGGTGGCTCCTTTCTGGCTCAGGAATGCTACTGGATAGAAGGATGTCCACCTCCACACCTTCATACAGAGGGTTGGCAAAGAACCATGCTGAGCTCATCCCATGCTTCTTGTAATGCTTATAGTGACAGCTACTGTTTGTTGAATTATCATTATGTGTGGGTTACAGTTACAGGCCCCTTTGCCTGCTGAAGAGGCATCTTTATTCCTCACAATCATCCCAACAGAGATGGCTTCCTTTTACAAATACAGACAACAGAGCACAGAAAGGCCCAGCAGCTGTGCAGAGGCACTAGGCTCCAGCTCAGCCTTGCTCCCCCAGCCTGGGCCCTCGTCACAGTCTGTGCTGCTCCCCAAAGGGCTCACTCCACACAACCTGGATAATACATGCCAATACCAACTGAGCCTCCAAAGCACAGAATGGCTGCAGTGTGAGTAGTGGAGAATGCTGCCAACCCCTCTGTAGTCTCTGCCCCTAGCTGGCCTTGTCCAAACCACACTCCTGTACCATCCATCTTCTGTTAGTTCAGCAGCCCGTACTACTGCCCCTACAGCCCCAGCTGCTGTGCCAGTCTGCATCCTACCCTCCAACCCCACTCAGAAGACACTCACCCAGGACAGGCAGTGTGTCTGCACATCCCCAGAGCAGCACTCTACTCAGAGAGACACACACACAGCAGAAGTGCCTAGCACACGGGCTCTCAGCAGGACACACCCTGTCTCCTCACCAGACTCAACAGGCGGATAGAATGACTATCCCCAGGGATGCTCAGAGTTCTAGTTGGCCAGTGTTCAGAACAGAACATCTTGATTACCACCAACCATTTCTGATACTAGAACCTTCAGGAATGCCTGGTCCTTTGAAGGGGTGAGTAGCTAGTTGTCTTCTTGCATAACCTCCATGTGAGGCTATAGACCCTTGGCATTTGAACAGAAAGAATGCTTCACACTATCACTGCAAGGGAGCATCACAGGAATCAAACTCACAGCTGTCATTCACAAGACTGGCCATCATTCTTTCTCCACCAAGCTTCTTTATTTTACATACACGTACAAAAGCATTACATACAGCCATTCACTGGCACCAGCCAAAAGACTGGGTATTCAAGATTCAGAGCTGAGTTAGAACTGGGCTCCTAATAATGAACAGAATGAACCAAGCTGAGAAAGTATGAACTCAGTGTTTTTAAAATCACCCCCAAAGGAATTAGCTTCTTTGCTACACAGTGATATTCCTCACTTCCTCTCCTAGCTCTTTGCAGGGAGGGGCTTCTGAGGCACAGCTCTGGGGATTTCTGACCTGTACTGTAGCTGCACCCGCATCTTAAACTCACCTAGCTTGCACACTGGTCACTCAGGAGATTGGGTCTATACTCCTAGGGCCCTGGCATTCTCCTTGGCAAATGAGAACTCTCATCACCCTTCTCTCTAGAGTAGTGGTTCTAACACTATGACCCTTTAATACAGTTCCTCATGTCATGGTGACCCCAACCATAAAGTTATTTCATTGCTACTTCATAACTGTAGTTTTGCTGCTCTACTGTAAATATCCTGTTCAATTCCAATGGGGTCATGACCCACAGATTGAGAACCATTGCCCTAGAGCCTCCCCTAACTCCCTGCTGTTGTTCACACCTCAGTGTCAGGGCAGACCAACCACTACAAAATCTCTCCATCCTATTCCCAGTACCTAACTCCCCGGCTACAGTTTCACCTGTGTTACTGCTACAAGTCTTTCAGCACACATTTGACCTGAACACTCTTCAAACTGAAATCCTTTCCATGACCACCCTCAACATACAGCAAGCTCAAGGCAACAAGCCAGGCTCGCATTATCTGTAGCCTCCTTCCTATCAGACTCTGGCTCAGCTTCAAACTATCTGAGCCCAATGGGACTCTGGTTCTTTCAACCTGTCTCCCACTCTGAGGCCTTCTTTGCACAAAGATTGCCTGAGGACTTCCTTCTCTATGGTCATGGTGGCCATATGAATTTCAAAGGTCCAAACCATTTATGCTTCTAATGAACTTCTAAGCCCTTTCACCAGCCCGTGGCTAGGTTTAAGAGCAGAGTCCAGTTTGCATTCATCTCTCTGTCCTTGGGTGTAACAACGTGCTGGCCATAGGAACGTTTTTGGTGTTTCCTGGACTGTATCCACAGCCAAAGAACCTGTTGCTCTTGGTGAATTAGAAATTTAACACACTGATGACACAGTCTCCTTACCTTCACACTCTGATGAGGGAAAAAGGGGAGAGTACAAGGCTTTTTCCCACCAGCTCTGCTTTTCTTGATTTCTCGTCACTTCTTGCACGTCAGTGTTCAGTACAGGAAACTGTTTAGATGAAGCCAAATATAGAGCATGTTTATAAACCTTCAGGACAGATGGAAAAATTTAAGCATTACTGTAGGACAACATACTTAGCAATGTTAGGTTGGTGTGTTAAATTCTTTTTTAAGTTTTTTGTTGTTTAGGATAAGACAAAGGGAAAAGGCCAATATGCTCACTATAAGTAAAGGAAGCCTTCTTAAGTATTTCAAATCCAAGCAGAACAAAAATCTTGACGAAAACCTTACAAGACCTAAAACAACAGATGGGAAATGCTCCCAGACTACTAGAGTGCAACAGTGATAGTGGCCTGAGCCTGAAGTGCTGTGGAGAGAAGGGTTCCACCCTTCCCAGTGGAATGTTTGAGGATGCTCGGACCCTGCCCTCCCTCCTGGGCAGTGAGGACTGGCTACCAGCAGCTGTCACTGGTGACCAACAAGTCCTTGGAGTGGTCATGAACCTCAGAAGACACTTTTGTAGATACATGTATCTTGGTATGCTGGTGGTGGCCCCTTCTTCTCTGGACCTGGGGAGCCTGCCACAAGCTCCCCAGGAAAAGTCTGGGCTCTCCATCTTTGTACCTTTCCAAGTCCCTATGCTGTGCTCTCACCAGAATGCTTGTGAACTGTGTACAATTTCAAGACATCATCTGTTCAAGTTCAAAACCTGAACTGTTTCAGGTATTTTGTTGTGCTTTGAACTGTAAATTATTTTATGTGTCTAAAATTACTTTATCTTGTAAGTTTTTAGAAATCACATAACAAAATGGGAAATACATTTTAAAGTTTTGTTTTCATTTAACATAACTTTTCAGAAATAGTTCTATATTAGGAACGGAGGAAACGGTACCATCTGCCCAGAGTAGTCATTAATCTTTCTCCTGTGGTCTGTCAGTTCTACCAACACCAATGAGTACTGCTGAAGGCCTGACAAGGCTGAGCGAAATGCAAATGAAGCCAGCGGTGTACAGCGGTGCAGTGAAAGTGGCTACCAGCACCTGACACCAATTGGTAGCACATGAAGGCCTTCTATACTCTGGGAGATTACTTGATGCTGTTTAGGGCAGCAAGGGAGAGTAGCCAGAATTATCTCCAGCATCCCACAGTACTACTGAAGAGAGAAGAAGCAACAGGTTGCTATCCGAGTTCCTATCTGTGAGGTTAATTATCTTCTAATCCTCTTGTGAAATGGAAGAGACACAGAGTTAGTCAAGGACAAGGGTGGTGAGGCAAACAGGTGTGACAGGTCAAGACACCACCCAGGAACTGGGGCACACACCAAGATGTGGTCAGATGGGAGAGCACTGGAAGCTTAAGGACAAGACTGTTTTCTTGGTCATCTCTGCACCTCTAGGCAGAGCACTCTGTCTATAGACTACAGAAACTGGCTTCTAGGCTTAGTCTGATTCCAGAGCACATTAAGTCCTCTCTTCCCCAAGCAGTGGCTCTTGCCAATGTCTGTCATTATTTGAGAAGTCTTTTCTGAACCCTTCCTTTGGGTGCCAATTCCTACGGCCAAGACCCACTGTGCTCTTTTATGCTGTAGCAGCCATTCACATTCAACAAGCATGCGTCATTTCATGACACCTTTCCACTCAGTTATTCTCAGCTTTTGGGGAGCACAGCAAACACTCCCTAAATTTGCTCATATGAGGCCTGTTTAATGTTTTAACTCAATGAATGCAAAGAATACAGAGAGGTGGAGGCAGGAGGGTCACAAACCCAATGTCATCTCTTAGTTACACAGAGTGAGTTCAAGGCCAGCCTTGGATGGGGGTAGGGGATGGGAAGCAACGGAAGAACAGAAGAAACTGAAAAAGGGCAGAACAGAGCAGTACCACCCAGAGGAGCTGCACCTGCCCACCTCCAGGTACATACTCTAAAGGAAGCTTGGGAGAAAGCCTGCCTGGCTTCTTTCTTAACGCAGAAAGCTGCTTCTAGCACTCCCAATGCACCCAGTGTCGGGTCCAGTGCTCCATCTTCCTTCAGACGGGTTTACATCCTCACACAGCATTAACCTAGCACGTTTGCCGTTAGCACCCAGCCTGCAGGAAAACTCCACATAGGCCCTTGACTAATGACTCCAGCACCTGCAACAGTGCTGGGCAGAGGGCACTTCATACATGCTCCACGAATGAAGAGGACAATGAAAAGGGCGGGGAGGCACAAACTTCATCCAGAAAGACTGACCACAGATGTTCTCAGCAACTTTCAGAAGTTCTTCAGAGGCTGGCAATCAAGTGAAGGGACAAAGACTCCACAGTTCACACTCCCACTAAATAGTCTATTTCTGGTGAAGAGAAAGGTGTTGGGGTTTCCTTTCTTTGGGTCATTTTTCATCACTGGGTCACAAATGGCAAAGAAAGCTTTCTATGGACCTCTCTTTGAAAGAAACACAGTGTAAACAAGAGAACATCCACTGGAGACTGGAAGGGCCTGCTCTTGCTCTCTGACCCCATTGTGGGATCGGGTGGGTCTCTTCTTGAAACATAAACATTCCTAGCTATCAGGTGGGGAAATAAATCTCTGTGGATGTCTAGGAGGACATTATTAACAAAACTGGTACAGGAAGTATGTGTGCCACAAGCCAGGATGACCCCTGCTACCTCTCCATCCACCAGACTCACTGACCTTCCAGTGTAACATTGCTGGGACCAAATGAGCTCATCTCCTGAAGGACTGGAAAGTCCTTTAAGATAGGGACTAAGTATCTGGCTTCTTTTCTATGTTCAAAGTTCTTGGCATTAAGCAGGCATCAGAACCCAGAAGAAGAGAACACCCATGCCATGTTTCTGTACAAGAGACACATGGGATACAGTTTCCCTCTGTGCTAGTTTTTGCCTTCCACTACAACTAGATGAGCTACGTTCAGTAATCAACACACCTCTGTAGCCCAGTTTCTTTACCTGACCTTCTACTCACATGGCCGGCCTCCCACCCTCTGCAACTCCATATCCAGGTGTGCTCAAAACACCTGCAGTGTCCATACCCTGGGTGGATTCTGGTGAAGTTCCCACAGTCTCCAGGCCTCATTTCCACTGTTCCACCTACCACATCACCCACAACTGCACTGGCCCTGATGTCCCAAAAGATAAGGAACTGGTCAAGTAAACTGTGGTGAAACCACACCGTGGAACAGTATATGGGACATAAGAAGGGTGGTTACAATAAAGGCCATTTCAGTTAAAAGGGAAACATGACCATGTGGAAAATATTCTTGGTGAGGTTTACCATAACTTAGCACTAATGAGGGCTGGTGGGAGGAGCCCTTTTCACTGTGTATCTGTCCTCCTTTAACTTTATATGAACAGCCCATTTCAGTTAAGATATGTGATTTACAAACTGGGTTTCTTGCCTAGACTGAACTTCTCACAGACAAGGATGGCACCTCACTCATTAGGGCTCTTCCCTTAGTGATAGGCACATTCAGGCATCCAAATCATGTCTGCCTAGTTTGACTTAACTTTTAATAAAACCCTATTCTTTCCATGGTCCTAAATGCTAATTCTAATGGAAACCCTTTGTTTTCATCCTTTTGCACTAAAACAGAAGGAATCTTAGTGAACTTTAAGTGGTGTGTCCATGCCCTCCAAGAGACTGGCTCTGCTTAGGCAAAGGCATCTCTTAGGAACTCCTCAAAACTGACCTGGTGATTATGATGGGGCAGACAGACAAAGGTCCTAGTCTCAGCCTGGTCCCAAACTGTCCCTTCAAGCACTCTCCACTCTGTTCCTTAAGTCAGCCTATGAAGAGAGCTCCAATCTGCAGTGATGCTGACAGCATGACAGCATCCACACTCTCAAGATGTCCCCACACATCGGCTGCAAGACAGGACCTCTCAAAAAAAAAACCCAGAATTCTGAGAACACGGAAATACATCAACATACTAGAAAGCGAAGGAATATGGTAGTAGTAGGTGGGATCTTGCTTCTTTCCTCATTTTCTTTCTTCCCAATCTGGAACCAGGTGAAATACAAAGTACATAAAGGAACATTTAAGGAGGAAAAATGGGGGCAACACAACAACACATAAAGGCTAACAACATTGCTGATTTTTCCTTAGCAATTCAGATTTCAGGGATTCAAGGGGATTAAACTTGGCCTTCTATGAACCAAGAAGCATGCTGACTAGAGCAGCAATTCTCAAGTTCCCCCTGAGGCTTTTGCAACCACCCAAAGACAAGCAGCTGCACACCTAAGGCGCTCTGACTCAACCGGGTTAGTGCAGTGCCCAGCCATAGAAGCCAACAATCAAGTACTGGGGGAAAAAAGGTAAGGAATCCACAAGACATAGAAAATGTAAGAAAAGGGAGAAATTAATTCTGATATGAGGTGGGACTGAGGACAGCACAGGACTCAGAGAGGTACCAGTGAAGGAGGTAGATGTGAAGGCCTCACAGGATGGGTGGGAGTCAGTGAGCAGGACAAACGAGAGGAAGGACAACACATCCCCATCTGTACCAGGTGGTTTTGACTTGTGACTGCCTCCAACTCTGCTTAACAACCTGACTCTGGAAAAAAGCCAGGCACTGCTATGCCAACTAATCATCAAATAAAGCGGGCAGGCAGCTCTGCTTTCCCGTGGAACAGCTTATTGCTGTGTCAGTTCTGGTATAGTCAATTTAGCTTCAAGGTACTTCCTAGAAATACACCAGGGGTATGATGACTCCATTAACAAAGCTGCTGACACTAAGCTCACCCAACAGTTCCCCATAAAACTCCCTGCTCCAGAGCCCCTGCTCGCAGAGCACTGGGGAAGACATGTCACTTCACTTGGATCATGGGTTCACTCATACATGAACCACGACACACTTTAGAGAACAGTGTCCAGACATAAGGTATTTTTCATGAAATACACAGCTATAATAAAGCTGACCGACATTCTTTACTCAGAGCTGCAGCCTGGCTCCCCAACTCTGAAAGCTAGAACACTTACACACAGGCCTTATGTTTTACCCACAATGCACACATATTACATAAGAACTTTACATCGTGTGAATTATGTATGCCTTTTCCATGCAGAGTCAATTATGTACTTGAGATCTGTAAATAGCAAATCCATTTACATCCTTAAATGTAAACTAAGAATTTTTAGTTCTAAAATATTTAATTTCCCAGTAATTCAGCCCTGTTTTTCTTGTTTGATAAAGCTACTCTCCATTAATGTCTGATCAAATCCCTAATTCAATACTGTCACATACCTCTTCCAGTTGTCCTGAAGACACTGGATTATCTTCACAAGCAGGGAACTGACAACCTGCTTTGCAACTGCAAAAATCATTGATTTCCTCTTCACATTGTGCCATTATTTTACAGTTTACTGCTGAGCTTTCTAAATTTAATTCCAGAGATTCATTAAAATTACATTCCAAACACTGATTTTGTTTTCCTACTGGCAGAATCCCTGTTGCCTCCTCCTGGGAATCCAGTGATGTCTGCGCACTCTTTTCCATTCCAGACTTTTTTAACCTGGGCAGGAACTTCCCAGACTCTAGCTCTGATTTCCCATAGTAGTGGCCTTCCTTCTCTGCATCTTCTTCTAGAGGTTTGAGATCTGCTTGTGGGTCTTCAAATACATCAACTTGAGAAGGAATGGGAATATTTGCTTCATCTCTCTCAGATTCAAATTCTGACTCACTTCCTCCTCCAGGGGATAGTTCAGATGCAGAAATTGGGCGAAAGTGAGTGCGAGGAGAGATTCGTATAGCCCTGTACTGTGTCCTGTCAACACCACATATTCTGGGGTGAAACACTTCACTGTCTGAATCAGAGCAAAGGATTGATTTCGGCTTAAAACTGGGGCTGAAAGATGCAATCCCTTCTGGTTCAAATGAACACTCTACGTGGAGAACTTGTGAGAATGGATTGCTTAGGTCAAAGGAAGAGAATGAATATTCAAGCCCAGGATCTTCAACTTGAAAGTTACTGCAGGCTCCTAGCAAGTCTTCATGGAAGATAAAAGAAAATCCCTTGTTTAATCCATTTTCCCCACTCTTCGGCATATCGTTCTGTTCAAATGACACAAAGGGCTTCCAGAGCTGCCTGTGACCAGGAGCAAAGCTGTTTCCAGGGGTCATAAAGACATCTGTACCAGCTATTGTCACTACATCAGAAGCTGCACACTGTAACAAACTCCCTTTTGTGTGACCAGGTGGTACAACTGCCCACTCCCCATCGCTGTTGAACGTTTTGAGTTCTCCATAAACTCCTCCAAGGATGAATGTGTTCTCTTTGTCTTGGGCCACATCCCAAGGTTTAGAGGGTGTGGTGTAATCACCGCCATCCACCTTGGACAGCTCACTAGAGACAAATGCTCTTTTCTCCAGGTTCTCCTTCTGTCCCTCCCAGAGATGATACTCTGATCTCTGCACAGCCCTACTAGGCTCCTGAAGGCCTTCCATCTTAGCATCAGTGTCCAAACAGCAGCAGTAGTTATTTACATCTGTGGAAAACAACTCCTCCCCAGTTCTTTCTGTCTCTACTGCAGCCACAGAATTTCTATTTGCCATCTTTGTCCAAATGTCTTTAATAACCCCTGAGCTGTAGCCATCTCCATGTGGACTGCTTTCACTACATGCCTGTGTAGTTTCAAAGTTCTTGTTTTCGGCCTTTTGTTCTAGCTGAATACCACACACAGATTCTAGCTTAGATCTTTTTTTGAAAACTAATGTAGGAATTTCTCCTAAAGTTCTACTGTTTTGCTGGCAAGTTTCATCCTGCAAAAAATCTAGAAGTTCTTCATCTACATAATCTGATGAGACTCTGGGAACTACATAATTAATATCTTCCGCAGTAAACTGTGTTGATTCTTCAAACTGAATGTTTAGTGTCTCGTTGTCCGAGCGTGCTTCTTCTGAATGGGACCACGGACTACAAGTTCTTGTTGAAAGATTAGAACAGTGTTCGTTTTCTTCAAAGGCACTATTTTTGGTCCATATTAGCAATCTAGACTGTGTTTTCCCCAGCATATTAGCACTAGAGTCTGTAGGTTCACTTCCCAAGTTGAGTGTTTCAAAAGAAAATGGTAAAACAGAATTACTGCATTGCACTTCAAATACTGAAAAACAAGAGTTTATACCAGATCCTTCATTAATATTGGAAAAGGGCTCTTGATTGCCAGCAAGCACGTGTGAACTGAGTATCGTGCTATCCAAGATAGGAGAGAGTCTAACTGGAGAGTCTCCTCCAAAACTCTCTCCATCAGCATCACCAGAACTAGATGAACAACACTCCCAAAACTGAGCCAGATTGCCAAGGTCTTGCAGGAAGAAGCCCTCAGCACCCACTGAGCTGGTAGAATCTGTCCATATTGCACGTTCCCCTTGCAACTCCATACCATCTAACACTATGCAACATTCTGCCTCAAAATCTGTATTCTCCTTGCTTTTTTGTCGAATCATATTCAAAATCCGACTTTCTCCTTGCATTGTTTCTGAGGCACCAGGATCCAACATGGATTGATCAATATCCACTTCATAGAAGTGTGTTAATTCTGATAGATGAATATCATCCAGGTATTTATTGTCCTCTGGTAGAGAACATAATGAGGTCCCAGCGAGGTCAATATCCTCGTTTATAACTGCAGGCATTTCTACAAAATGACCATCAATGAAAGTACCTGCTGCGAGGTATGTTCTATGGATATTACTGTTGCTGATACACAGACCATGCATGGATTCAGACAAGTCTTCCACTGCCTCTGCTGTCAGAGCACTTGTATCTTCCCTGTTGCGGTATGTGGTTTCTAGCTTGCTTTTTCTACTCAAAGGGACAAAGTACTCAGCAATGGGCTCAGTGTACCACAGTGGCTCTTCCTTGTACTCTTTGTTGTTCCTGCTCTCCACATACAGGTCTTTCACTGCAGTGTTCCCGGGGTCACTCCGCCCTGTCTCCTTTGCTGCTCTTTTACCCCGCTTGCACAGCTGCCTGATGGACCCGCTGCTGCTGCTGCTGCTGCTGCTACCTGCATGGACACTTCTCTCTGCCTTCTCACAATGTTTTAGTGACAGCCTGCTTTGCCCATTCCGCCCTTTTTTGTTTCGAATTTCTCGTGCCTTGTGTCTGACTTTAACATACTTCATGGATCCTTTTAATTCTCCCTGATTGCCACTTGAACTTGAGCCTGCTTCACTAGAGCCAGATGACCACGAGCGAGGGCGAATCTTCCCTTCAGGTTTGTGTCGGATCTGCTTTTTGTACAAGGCAGGCTTTTCTTCGATGGTGCCATTGCTCAGCTTGTTCTCCTTCTCGTGTCTGCTCCTGCTCTGGGCTTTCTCATGCATGGGGATGGAGGCGGCAGTGCTTCTTTCTCTGATGGCTTCACTCTCACTATTGCAGTCCTTTGGAGAAGATGTATCTGTGCTTGCTGGTGGGGCTGTGGATGATGAAGAGGAGCTAGAGTAAGAACAGGGTTTGGATTTGTTCCACACCGTCATGATCTCTTGCAGGCAAACTGGTTTCTCAGAAAGCGGTGGAAATGCTTCGTAGTACCTGCAAAACAGAGACAACTCAAAAGCAAGCCACTTTTTACAGTCATCGTCTACCCAAAGACAGCAATGCCGACCTAAGAGGCAGCACGTCAGCTCACTAGTGTTAGCATTCACATCATCAACAAACCATTAGTTAAAACAAAATCACCAAACAGTAAACCGTGCTATGCATTAAAGTCAGTCCCATAAATCAATCACTCTAGCACTGCTCAGACTGTGAGAGGCACTATGTAAATATGACGACAATATGGAAGACAGTGCACTTGTCATCAAAGCTTCAATTCCAACTAGGAAGAAATGACAAAAACAATGTAATAGGAAGAATGTACTGTGCTAACAGAAAATGTCTGAACTTGAATCTCATCTTGGTCACTTACAATGCTTGTGATGTTAAGCTTATTATGATATTTTTAGTCTATTATTTCCTCTCTCTAAAATAATGAACATATAACAAACCTCACAAAGTTGTGAACAGTGGAAACAAGTGGTGCTGAAAGCTGCTTAGCAAATAACTCAAGAACAGAAGCTCTGTCGCTACATCCCCTGAGACTGAACCTGGCTCTACTGCTTACTTTCTATGCACCTTAGGCCTATTACATAATCTGTAGTGGCTCAAAACAGGAATAAGAGTGTCCATCCACCTCATGAGCAGGAAAGACTCCTATAAGAAACGAGTCAGAACATCACCAAATCTATGTCCTCACTCCTGCTACATTACTGGGGCAATGGCATGGAGCTTGGCATTTAAGAAGGCTCTCAGGAATGGCAGGGGTCATCAGATTCAAGTCAAGTGCTCATGAATGAAGATACTGGTGCAATCAGAGATAGGGATCACAGTGGGGTTTAGTGAGCACTGTAAGGTATGAGACCTGACAAAACACACATGCTGTGTTCCAGGATGGAAGCCTGATTGGGTCATAACCCCTGGACATGCTTAGAAGACCATGGAAAAGGAGGAAATACTTTTGACTTGTTAGAAAAACTGGCAGCCGTTGAAGACTTGAGAGCAGAATGGATCCCCAAAGGATGTCCAAAGCTATGCTGGCCCGTGAGTGCACTGTTCTTCCAGAGAAAACACTAAGTGGGGCAAAGGCCATGTTTACAAAGGTGCTGAATGTGACAGTCTGTAGTAAAGCTGTATAGTACAAATTATTACAAGCTTTATACATCATTTTATTATTTTTAATTAATTTTTATTTATGTGTATGTGTGTGTCTGTGTGAGTGTATATCACATGTATGTAGGATTGCCCAAGGAGGCCACAAGAAAACACTGGATCCCCTGGAGCTGGGGTGACAAGAGGTTGTGAGCCACTTGACATGGGTGCTGGGAACTGAACCCAGGTCCTCTAGAGAGCAGCAAGTACTCTTAACTGCTAAATCATCTCTCTAACCCTATACATAATTTTCAACATTCTAGCAGTCACACTAGAAGTCTATGTAGAAACTGGTGAAATGAATTCTAATAACTTATTAGAATATTATCACTTCAACATGTAATTGATATTAAACTGATTAATGTACTGTTTTGTAGTTTTTAAATACTGTTTCTGATCTCTATTGAGAATGTTATACTTACAACAAAATGAATGCAATTTTTTTTCTTTATTAGAGATTCAAAAGACTAAAATATAATGCATAGCAAGGAAGTCTGCTTATAATACAGGTTATTTTAACATTCATCACAACGGAAGAGCTAAAGACATAGGAAAGAAGTCTGGTTAGGTCCTGTGTGGAAGAGAGTGGAAACCCAGTTTTCCTGTCTGTGTACAGGAATGATCATGATTTCTTTTTATCGCTGCCTGAGAGACTGTATGTCAGTTTCCAAGGTGCTGCTGCTCCAAGTGGCTTGCTTCAGTAACCAGCAGCAGTCCCTGTCCTCCACTTCATAAACCTGACTGTCCGGAGACGCAGGGTCAGCTCGACCCCCTTACTTACTTTTGCACTCTCAGTACCAGCACCTAAGTGCTCATGTGTTTTCTAAAGGAAGAAACCATATGGGTGGCAGAGATGGAAGCCTCACAGCAGGAAGGAGTCCGGTTTTAACAAAGCATGGTTCCTATCGAGTCTAGTCTTACGTACATTTCCACTTGATCCTTTGCTGTAGGGGACAATTCTGCCTCTGGGGAGGGAGACCCCTCTAACTTTTTGTGAATCTTCTCTTCTGTTATGAAACAAAAAAAATTCAGAAAAATTATCATATTATCCAGTTAACAAACACTATGCTTTAAAACATTTCTCAAGTAATTTAAATCAGATATGATACAGGCTTTTGTGGCTTACAGAGAGAATCGCATGCCTATGAGTTTCTTCAATAAACATCAATCTACTACTGAGTGTACAAAAGGTACTCTCTGGCTAACTCACCTAAGCACCAGGCTGCAGGCTGAGTGAGAGTCCTTTATCTCATCACCAAAGCAACATTGGAGGCTCTTAACTGAGAGCCTGACATTCCCTGTGTATTTATTAATTAGACCAGAAGGAGTGAACATCTGTTCATATTCCAAAAATATTTTCTCACAAAATTCTGAGTCATGGCCTTTGTATTGACTCATTTTGATTAATACTAATCTGAAAAGAAAACTTATATCACTACAGTTAGATCTGTGACTTAACAGTGCTTCAGTGCCAACAAAAACAAAGACTATCCACTTACCTTGGTCCAAGATATTGCCTTAACTTAAAAACAAGCTGTGCCCTTAGCAGAAGGCTTCAAAAGTGCATGTATGCTGCACAGTGACCTTGACAAGGACAGGAACAAAGTCCTAAGTCTAAATGCAGCATCTTCCTGAGGTTCTGCAGAGCACTTAGGAACCCAAATGATTGAATGAACTTGGCAAGTTGGCCTACCCAAACCACTCAATGAAGACAGAGGTTCCTTCATGTCTGAGAGGGGCACCTGTGGATTACAGCCCTCCTTTGGGAGCAGAGATTTCCCATGTGGTCACTAAGGACCTCACTGAAGCCTCTTGCAGAGCTGAGTGTGATGAGAAATGCCAGCCTGGCAACACACTCAATACTGAGGGCTGTGGTGGCTTCCCCAGCATGCTCACCTTGCTCACTCTGTAGGTCTTTCAGTCTGCAGCAGAGTTCTTCCACTAAAGTCTCGATTCCAGAGCTCTGTGTGAGAAAGAAGACAGTCAACTGACCACCATGAGCAGAGAAGACAGGCATTTTACATTAATACCAAGGATCACAAGTCTTTCATGTTCCAGAAGGAATACATTATCAATTCTTAAATGAATGCCAGAGTTCAAAAAAGTCCACTTGTAAAGCCAACCTAGTGTAAGCATCCTACTAATGAAGGACATTAAGTGAGACTTACTGATAAAATGTGGCAATATGAATGTAGCTCCCAGAATGGCATCTGTCTTGCACAGTAAGGCAGATTTAAGTGTCCATCATCTGACAAACATCAGTCACCCACAGAACAGCACCAAGACTCTGTAATCATGGTTTTGTAGAAACTCAACACAAAGACTACAAACCTCCTTAGTCCTCTAGGAAATTACAGCCTAAAGAACACAGTAGGTGTTCCTCTGTTTTTCCTTCCTCTTTCCTTCCCTGTCTTCTCTTTTCTCCTTTAAAGTGAACTCGCACAACTCCAGCAGAAAGCACATAGGGAAGCTCTAGGTTATTTTAAGAGTCAGGCACAACTATACTGCTACAAAGACATGCAGGAGGGCCAGTGAGATGGTTCAGCTGATGGTAAAATGGCTTGCCACCAAGCCTGACAACCTGAGTTCAATACCCAGGACCAACTAGTGCGAGGAGAGAACAGATTCCCACAAGTTCCACAGGCATATGTATAGAGAGGGTGCAAAAGGATCTGGAACTGAGGATAAAATGAGTCCAGCTTCAAAGAAAAATGTGCACTGGAAACAGGTACGACACATGCTCTTTCACTCATTTCAAATTCTTACTATTTTTTTTTTTGCAAGAAAAAAGAAAAATCTGTACAATGGACAGAAAAGTGAGTTTCTTAAAAACCTTTGTATTTACTCAGGAACAAACTATGTCTTGTTGGAATCTTGTCTCTTTGAAAGGACACAGCTGGACAGATGCACACAGAAGAGCTGCCTGAGCCTCTGTGCCTTTGCTCTGTGCCTCCAGGGGCTAAAAATAAACCTCACCCATTTGCTGAATTCAAAATGACTCAGCAAAGTATGGCAGATGTTCTAAAGAAAAAAGCCCCCCTTACACAGTTTTAGCTACAAGAAACAGATTACAATTAGGAAAGTAAACTGTAAATATTCATAGTTACTTTCTATCTACAGAATGTCTCAGTCTTTAAGAAGGAATGGAAAAAAAACAGGTCAGAGGACAGCTGCCTTTTACTTACAGCTTTGAAAAGCAAGCAGACAATACGGTCAACAGTGACAGCAGACTGCACAACCCCACCACTGAGGTCTGCTTACCATAACGGTCAAGGTGTGATGAGGCCGGCACTCACAGTCCATTCTCCAGGACCCTGAAACTAACACGGGTGTCAGCTGACACGCCGCATACTGTCCTGTACAAGTCTCTGTCACTGCGTGTAAACCTGGAGCTATCTCCAGTGCAGAATATGGAACCTCTGGGGACTGCTTACCAAACTCCTTTCAACCTCTAAAATAGGCTGGCATTTCCCACCCCTGCAGAATGGCCATGACAACCTGTGAGCGAGGTATACATGCTATCTACACAGATATACAACTAGTTACACATAAAAGCAACATACATGTAACTATCATCCATTCATAGAGTGTATGTATGTATATGTTCTTATATGTATGAATATACTCATATAAAATATCTATGTTTTCAAATATAAGAAGCATAAAAAAGTGTCTCACTCCTTATTCTATATGTATATCAAGCTTTACTGACCAAGTTTCTGTTTTCTTTCCTTAGCTCCTGTGCTATCCTACATGTGTACATACATATACACTAACACACACACCACCACCACACATATTTTTACAGTACTAGAGACTAACCCCACTCTAGTTATTATTTTTGTTAATAACCATTAGGTCATCATGGTATCCTAATAGTAAAATGAGAAGCATAAAGGCATCCAAAGGTGCAATTGTATCATTGTATGCTGCAAGTATTCCAAAGAGTTCATTTAGGACTGTTACTGAGAAATTTCATTTCCATTTCTACCTACGATATATGATATTAAAGTTTTAAGTTATATTTTAGCAATCTATCATATCCATAGGCATGTTGAAAAATACTTAGCTTAAAGCATCTTAAGAAGGAACAAAGGTTAGGGTATACTTGTGTTCTAGAAATCCCACAGGAGTACCAGTGGAGAGAAGATGCTGTGGCTCTCCTGTGACACTCTGCCTTGCCTCTCCTCACTGTGACCATACTCATCCACCAAACATCCAAAACTTGTGGGAAGTGCTCTGCAGAGCAAGTGCACTCTAAAATGCACAGTGGAGAGCCATGTGCAGGATGGTCCTGTTTCCAGAGCTGCTTAGAAGGCAGCCCCTGGAAGCATGGCTGGACCTGGAAACTCACTGGACAATCATGAACTCTCACCCAGTAAACAAGTGATACAAGCAGCCCACATGTCAGGCAGGTCACATGGAGAGTAAGAACCTGTCCTCCTAGAAGTCACATGGTAGTATCTCTTACTTTTCTGGGAACAGAGTTAAGTTAGATAGATTTGGGCTTGGGTCTCCACACCTGGCTCTGAATTCCTTCCAGGCCACACACATGGGAATCAAGGGCTATGCTTATTGTTCTAGCTCTCTATACCCACAAATAGCTCCAGTTCTCTCTCAACACTCACCTAGTTAAGCACACAGGTGATGCACCTGTCAGAGCCCATCTCACCCAAGCTACTTCAGTGTGCATCAGTGTCATTTCTAAATTTTGTATGCTATCCTTTCAAAACTGCCTCTAGTGTCTGACGATCTGGATCTGGATCTGGAGGCAGACCTAGAGGCTGAGTTGGGGTACTGCCCGTGTCAGTCCAGCCTGTCCAACAGCAGGGCTGCCTCTAGCAGACAAACAAAGTACCCTGTAGGCTGTTCTCCACAGCCTCCTTGGCTTAGTCTATGCCTCAGCTCTCCTCTGCTGGTGGTCAGGTCTGTTACTCTGATGTGCACTGAGGCTGATCACAGCTTACAGCTACTGTACTGCTGCTTCTGGGAGGTTTTCCTTTGTTCCTTGCTTCTCAACCCCACAGCATTCTCAGACATCTCCCATTCTCTCCATGCTTCCTGTGCTTTGGAATTTGAAGCTGTATCTGTCGAGAAGAGGTGGCTGGCCTGGTCTCTTTGTTGTCTGCCTTCTCCATACCCAAAGACTTCATAGCTGCATTAAGCATTTTAAGCTAATCGTTCATAGAGAACTCATTGGAATGAATAGTCCCCAAGTGTGAGACAGGTAACACACAAGCTCTACTGGTAAATACCCAGTATGAAAGCATATTCTTAACTTCCATTTGAGCATGGCACAGTGAACTAACTCAAAGAGATCTGGTTCTAAGACAACGGTAAACTATGTGACTCCACATAAGCCACTGACCAACCCCAGTCTGTTTCCACATTTGGAAGACCACCTGCAGTAGCTGATTATTGGACTTCCTATACTGGCTGGTCCCTCAACTTCTTCATTCCTCTGTTCTTCCTAGTGCCACAGCTGTATACTCTAAGTCTGCCATTAAGTTTGTTTCATATTTACTGCCATGGTTAGAATGAGAGAATGCCTTGTCTCTTATTTGCTCTGGTTTTTTCTGCTGCTGAATCATCCTCCTGTGTGTTTTCTCTCAATGGAGCCCAATACCTCACAGCTCAGACTGTCTTCAGTCTCTCCAGAACATCAGTGCTAGAGGGCAACCCCTTACTCAGGTACCACAAGTGAATCATGTTGTTCTCCTTAGCATGCCCTCCCAAAATGAAAACACATTAGTAATGGGGGCTGTGGATGTAATTCTTAAACGGTCTTATTAAATAAGAAACACAGAGCCAAATGCAGAGTTAAAAGCCCAGAGATCAGAGAGCAGTAGCCATTAAGCAGAAGTCTGGCAGTGGTAGCACATGCCCTTAATCCCATCACATGGCAGACAGAGTCTGTGTATTCAAGGACACAGCCAGCATAGTGACACACACCTTTAATCCAAGTACCAACCATAGAGACCTGGAGGTCTGTATAGACAGGCAGTGATGAGAAAGTCATGTGGTTGGGTTTAGAGCCAATGTGAAGGCAGAACAGACAGGCAGTAAAAATACAGACACACAGGAAGTAGGTCTCTTTCTCAGGGGAAGGACGGCAGCGGTAAGAAGTTGGTCTTAGCGCTTGGCTACTGCTCTCTGCTGCACACTGCTGGGGTGATGCAGAGAAGACAGATGAGGAGGAAAGGTTCAATCTGGGGCAGCACACAGCTCAGTGGTACAGTACCTGCCTAGTACATGTGAGCCCTAGGTTCCAGTCCAATACTCCCTTCCCCACCCCCTCAAAAAAAGAGGTTACCAATGCCTGCTCTAAATGATGATAAAATAATACCATCAGCCAAGCATGGTGACACATGCTTGTAATACCAGCCACTAGGAAGATGCCCAGTTTGAGGGTAGCCTAGTCTACATAATGAAATCATTTCTAAAAAATAAAATGAACATAAACCCCAACCAAAAAGCAAGACAAACAATAAAAACCACAATCAAAGCTTACAAAACAACAACTCTGTTTTGCCTTAGTCTTCAGTACGGAAATGATATGAATGAACCATTATCACTGTGACAAGCCATCTACAAAATTCACCCTTGAGAAATGAGAACCTTGAGTAACAACACAAAAATTAAAAAATTCTTCTATGCTGCCATCAACAGACAAAAGAAAGACTTTAACTTGAATTAAGTTCTCTAACATTCCCATTTCCTTATGCCATCTTGTAAACATAGGCAGGTTTGGTTTTCAACACACAGGAAAATATCCCATTTGTTACTAGACTATTTCTTTTCTTTTCTTTTCTTTTTTTTTTTTTTTTTTTTTGTTTTGGTTTGTTTGAGACAGGTTTTCTCTGTATAGTTTTGATACCTGTCCTTCCTGGATCTCGCTCTGTAGACCAGGCTGGCCACGAACTCACAGAGATCCGCCTGGCTCTGTCTCTCAGAGCCGGGATTAAAGGTGTGCACCACCACCACCCAGCTACCGCCCATTTCTTTTCTCTTCAGATATCTGTGTGCCTTCAATAAAAACTAAACTCTGATGATTCAGACCAGAAGCTTGGAAGGTTCTGGGTTGAGCTTTTTGGATATTTTC
Organism: Peromyscus nudipes; assembly: GCA_902168325.1. Lineage (NCBI taxonomy): Eukaryota > Metazoa > Chordata > Mammalia > Rodentia > Cricetidae > Peromyscus > Peromyscus nudipes. The sequence goes on from CABHPH010065087.1 coordinate 40,851, forward strand.
ATTAATATGACACTGTCCCTTTAATAACAGTCAAGGTTTCAAAATAAGATGTGGAGTAGACATTTTGCAAAATTGTATTTTGCTTGCTTTTTATTTATTTTTGAGGCAGGTGTTACTCTGTAGCCCAGTTGACCTTAGACTCACCAGTTTCCCAAATGCTATGATTATAAATATGACCCACCATGCCTGGCTGGAGCAGACATTTACGTCTATGAAGTGTGACTGGGGAAGGTCACTAATGTGCATGGAAATTATTGTACAGAAAGAAAAAGCTTACATTTCCTCCTGGCCAGGTCCATAGCTTTTTTCAAATACCAGAGTCTAAGACTTTAATCTAGTGACCCAATGCCTCAGCATGTAGCCTGGAAAAGGTACCAAAGACTATATAAGAGCCTCTGGGCTTAGTGGAACACACCTTTAATCCCAGCACTTGGGAGGCAGAAGCAGGTGGAGCCCTGTGAGTTCCAGGACAGCAGAGCTAGGTACACAGTGAGATACTATCTCAAAAAACAAAACATAACACAAACACACACACACAGAGAGAGAGAGAGAGAGAGAGAGAGAGAGAGAGAGAGAGACTGAGACAGAGAGACTGAGACAGAGAGAGAAAGAGACAGAGAGACTGAGACAGAGAGAGAGAGAGAGAATATACAGGAAGAGAGGAACAAAATGGAAAGGTTGGAAGATGCATTAGTAAGAGAATATGCCCAAGCTGACAATTACTAATAACTATTTAAGAATGAAAAGAACAGAATGGCTACAAACACAAAATTTCAAACATTTAAAAGAAAGTTGGAAAAGAAATATAGAATGGTGCTATTTATGAGACTGAAGAACATGCAAAGTAATCCTAGCAATAAAAGCAAGCATGGGGAGGGAGAAGAGGGCAAAAGGCTGGAGCTCCGAGACTGCAGGATGACTGCCCTCCTCCTGCTCCCCACAATGTAACCCCACACAGGCTTGTTTTTATGTTCGCTGCTCACTGAACTTGTAGGTTTTTAGAACATCCTCTCCCACTTGTTTCCTTTCTCAGGTCCTCACTTTTCAACATCCGAAAGATCAGGAATTTCTGCAGAAACCTCAATTTACACCTTTTCTGGAGAGAAGCTCCAGGCTACTTAAGCAGCATGAAAGCATTCTACTATTTAAGGCTTCTGAGGCCCACAAGCCACTCAGCCAACCAAACCTGGACATGCAGTCACCTGCACCTCACGCTCTCGGGGAGGTACCCCGCACTTTAGTAGTTCTTCATCCCCACCTACTCAGATGGGTGCCTTCCTGGGATTCCTTTACCTGGAAATAGGAAACTCCACTCCCGAAGGCGCTCAGACCACAGACCTTTGTCACCCCCCCTGGACTGTTTTCTCTACCCTACATGCAATCTGGTCAGCTCTGCCTTCAATCCAGAGTCTGACTGGCCACAGAGTCACTGCAACAGCTGCTGCTTCATTTGCTTTCTCAGACAGTCTCACTGTAGTACAGGATGCTCTCCAACCCATGATCCCCAGCCTCCACACAGGCTCTTCACTGATTTCACCTAGTCTGCCAGCTAGCCAGCCTTATCACTGTCCAGTCTCTAGGCAGCAGCTAGAGCTACAATCATCATTTAATTCATACCATATCATCCTCTTCTCCAAACCCTCCAATCCTTCAGAGGTTCTCCAAAGAAAGCCAAAGACTCTTAGAAAGCCCATCTGTAACACGAATCTTAAAAGTTCTTATTAATAAAAAAACAAACCCAAGCCAGGTGGTGGTGGTGCACACCTTTAACCCCAGCACTTGGGAGGCAAAGCCAAGTGGATCTCTGTGAGTTCGAGGCCAGTCTGGTGTACAGAGTGAGATCCAGGACAGGCACCAAAACTACACAGAGAAACCCTGTCTTCAAAAAACCAAAAAAAACCAAAAAAACAAAAACAAACCCGGAGCCAGGTATTGGGGTAAATTCTGAAAGATCAGAGAAGCAGAACAAGCCACAGCTAACCTCACCTCAACAACTCCTCATCAGATCCTATTTCCTCAAACTGGAAGCCTCTGAGTCCTCATCCGAATGTATCTCAGCTGAACTGCTGCTGAAAGCCTAAAAGTCAAAAAGCCTCTAGTTCCTGGTCTTCATGCCTTATATACCTTTCTGCTTCCTGCTATCACTTCCTGGGATTAAAGGTGTGTGTCACCATGCCTAGTTGTTTCCAGTGTGGCCTTGAACTCAGAGATCCAGATGGATCTCTGCCCCTGGAATGCTAGGATTAAAGGCGTGTGCTACCACTGCCTAAACTCTGTATTTAATACTGTGGATGTACTGGGGTGCACAATGTATCAACCACATTTCCCTTTTTTGTTTAAAAAAAATTTATAACTAATATAAGAAAAAGTATATACAATATATACAGTTAAGAATTACATTAATGATGTCTAGTCCATTAGCATTTGACAGATTCAGACAAAAAACTCCATTATATACAATAACAATGTCCAATCCAGGGCGACGGTGGCACACGCCTTTAATCCCATTACTCGGGAGGTAGAGCCAGGAGTATCTCTGTGAGTTCGAGGTCAGCCTGGTCAACAGAGCAGATCCAGGACAGGCATCAAAACTACACAGAGAAACCCTGTCTCGAAAAAACAAAAAAAACAATGTCCAGTCCATTAACATTTGACAAATTCAGACAAAAAATTTCATTACTTATCCTATTTAAAACAAGTAGTTCCTTTTTATCTTATCATATCCATATTCTCTCTTTTTTCTTTTCTGAATAGATTTAAAAATCTACCTTTTATCATTTCTGTATCTTTCCTTTTTTCTTTTCAGAGTAGGTTCAATAATCTACCCTTTTCTATATCATCTTTTTTCTTTTTCAGTTTTTTTTTTTTAAACAAAAACCCTGTATCTCATCTTTGGGAATGTGGGCATCGTGTTTTTAAAATTACTTCCTGCTGTCTGAGGATGAAGGCATCTTTAGGGAATCCTGAAAAGAAAATTTTGGGGTTAATTGTCAAGTCCTGAGAGAGTTAGATGTATCATTTATTCATTATCTGCATAATGAGAAAGTGCAGGACTTGTCTCAAGTCCATGTTCGAGTAGTATATGAATCTGGATCATTGTAGCTAGCCGTCTCAAAATTGTCCTAAATAGTTTGTAATCCAAGTCCAAAGCAGATCTTTCTGTGGTGTTAATCAGCATAATGGCTTTATCACATTCCATGTGGAATCATCATTGTGGGATCCCGTCATCTTTTTGGAGATTTCAAAGTCACGGTTAGGTGTGGTCATGGTTCCCTGCAGAAATTTGTTTGTTTGTTTGTTTGTGCCTCCTCTGTGGTTTAAAGCAATAAATGTATCTGTGGCAGAATCGTGTCTTATAGCCAGTCCCAAGTTTCCAACACCCATCCATATATCCATCCATGCATCTAGGAACAGAAGACCAGGCTCCAGACAGGGTTGGCTGGGACAGCACTGAAGCTCTGAGTGTTCTTAGTTCCTGGACTTAATGGTTGTGGTCTCACTTCTCACCATGTGAAGAATGCATCCAGACAGACACTTCACACTTTTGAAATGCTCAACAATTCCTTTACAAGCTCCATTCACTTTATCAATCCACTTCTGTGACCGTTTAATCACACCATCTTTCTCTGCTGTCTGTCCATCACCACACTTCATCACAGTAGGGGTGGACACGTGCACAGCCTATAGGATTCTTTTTGTAGTGACCAGCATGGATACTGCAGCAGTCATGCTGAGCTAGGGCAGGAAAGGCCATTCTTTACCACATTTATGCTAAAGCAGAAAGCTGGAATTCACAAAGAAAGGAAAGACCCCCAAGTGGGGAGAAAGGCAATGGAAGACTTTAGGTCACTGGAGGCAATAGCCTCATTTGTTCTTTACAGTTCCTAGTTCAGGGCCCTCCTGGGGCCTTTACACTTTCAGCCCACAGCTTCAGTGAGACATTCCTATATCTCATGCCTATATATACTCTATTTTTCTTAAACTAGATGACTGATGTTCTTGCTTTAAGTAATGCAATGGTACCTACGATAGAGAGCCATATATTATGGACTGCATCTGGAAAGTGCCTCAGGGGCTCATATGTGTGAACACACTTCCCTGGCTAGCAATACTATTTTACAAATTTATGAAACTTTTGGAATACGGTGCCTAGGAGCAGGCCTTTGAAGGCTTCTAGACTGGCCAAACCTCTGCTCTAGCTCTCTGCATCCCGGTCCTCCAAAAACTAACAAACCGCCAGGTGGTGGTGGCGCATGCCTTTAATCCCAGCACTCAGGAGGGAGAGGCAGGAGGATCTCTGTGAGTTCGAGGCCAGCCTGGTCTACAGAGTGAGTTCCAGGAAAGACACCAAAACTACACAGAGAAACTCTGTCTCGAAAAACCAAAAAAAAAAAAAAAAATTAACTAACAAACCAAGCCTCAAGTGAAGGGTGTACAACAGCATGCCCCAAAGCATTTCCGGTCCAAAGCGTCCGTAACTAGGCAACAGATCCACTAGACCCGGACACATTTGCCAGCGGACACATCCGCCTGGCTACAATAGCCATTTCCGGTCAAGGCGTCTCGCGTGACCAGGGTCCGTGAGGTCACGTAGCCACGCAAGCGCGCAGCGTGCCTACGTCATCTACGTCCACCTGGACACGCCCCGCCTTATAAAAAGAGCCGCCATGACTAATCTAGCTCTCTTCCTCACACGTGCTTTCTTCCGCGCGGTCACTTACCCCCTCTGTCCCCCCAATAAACTCTACCAACGGATTCTGTCGTGTTCCGTGACGTTTTCTTGCAGGGTAACAGCGAAAAATAACTAACATTTTGGTGCCGGACCCGAGCGGGCGCTTCCAGGCGCCGCGCCTTCCGCCTGGAAACTCGCGGATCAGGATTGCTGCGTAAAGCCGTGAACTGCTCCGGACGCGACAGACCCGTTTTCCATTCTGCCTGGGCGTGACGCTTTACATGCCACACCGCTTTTCAGATTGGTGAGTTTCCCCACATTTCGGCCAGCGTAAACGGTTTCCTGAATCTCTGAGAACGACCGTTGAGCGTCCGGCGTCTCACGAGCATTCCTGAGACCGGGGGTACCCCCGACCACGGCCTTCATGGCTACGGTCGGTCCCCATCGCAGGCATACATTTTAGCTTTGTCCCATGACTGTAGCTGAGAGATATTTCTCGCATAGGGACCACCGGGTGCGTCCCAGGGCCACGTGAGACCGTCAAACTCCCGGGGAGTTTTTTCTTCACGTGGTCGGGCCCCCCGCTGCTTGGCTGACGAGTTGAGTAGCGGCCTGTGGCAGAAATCTGTCCACGATTTTTGGGGACGCCCGAATCGTGGCTCCAGATTACGTTTTTTATTTTTTCCTTTTTATTTTTTGCCTCTCCGCTGCAGACATGGGAAACAAGGCTTCAAAGTCTATCAGTCCATCTTCCCCGCTAGGCTGTCTTATTGAGGCGTTAAAGCCTCTTACCCTAATGCCTTACATAAAGACTCAAAAGCTAATTCGTCTCTGTACTAAGAAATGGCCCACATATCCCCTAGAAGACAACAAAAAATGGCCACCTAATGGCTCTCTAGATCCCGATATTTTGCGGGAGTTATCTAACTATTGTCAGCGTGCAGGCAAATGGAAAGAGTTGCCCTATGTAATCGGGTTCTTCTATCTAAGTTCTAAACCGTCTCTTCTGGACTCTTTTTCTCCTGCTCATGTGCTCTTAGCTATGCCTAAACCGGAGGATTCTCTGACTCCGGACTCTCTAACACTGGATCCTGCTAACGAACCTCCTCCTATCCGACATGCTAGACCTCCGGCTCCAGCTCCTACGGCAACTGCCCCTTCAGCTCTCCCTCCAGACTCTTCTCCTTCTAAAGCCGATCTTCCTTCGGCAAAAGCTGCTTCTTCCACGGCAACTGCCCCTTCAGCTCCCCCTCCAGACTCTTCTTCTGAAGCTGATCTTCCTTCGACAAAAGCTGCTTCCTCCACGGCGGCGGCCATTTCTAAAGGCCCTGCCCTAGCTCCAACCTTCACTCCTCCTACCACGCGCTCTCGAACTGCTAAGTTACCTGACTCCAGCTGTCCAAACCCTTCCGCTGTTCTCCCCTTGCGAGAGGTAGCCGGCGTGGATGGGCTAATAAAGGTTCACGTTCCATTCTCTCTATCAGAACTTTCTCAGATAGAAAGTAAGCTGGGTTCTTACACTTCTAATTCTGCTTCCTTTATTAAACAGTTTCAATATATAACTCAATCTTATAGTCTCACCTATCATGATATATTTATGATACTTTCTAATAATTTACTCCCTGAGGAGCGCAGGCGGGTTTGGGAGCAGGCCAGGATCCACGCAGACGAAATTCATCAGACTAACCTCACACATCCCCCAGGAGCTGAGGCGGTTCCTGATCAGGAGCCACACTGGGATTACAACACCCAGGGTGGCTGTCTAGCCAGAGATAGGTTTATTACCTGTCTCCTGACAGGCCTCCGTA
>CABHPH010065093.1:6452-18411 GCA_902168325.1 Peromyscus nudipes
TTACCTTCTTTCAGTCATGGCAGCTTTCCGAGTCCCTCCCTCCCACCCTCCCTCCCTCCTTCCCTCCTTCCCTCCTTCCCTCCCTCACTCCCTCCCTCCCTCCTTCCCTCTCTTCCTCCCTCTCCTCTCTAAATGAGGTAATGACCAAATATATTTAATTAGGGTTTTTATAGAAGCATGGGTCAGGGGTTATCTGCAGAAGCATGGATAACTTGACTGGTGGCTGCAAATAAAATGGCTCTCCCTCTCATAGCAACTATGAACTGCCTGTGGATCCTCAGGGAGGGGTGGGGCCTCATCCCAGAATAATGTTTGGAGGTGAGTCACAAAGTTTGCACAAGATTCTTGGTGATCACTGAGTGGGGCTGCAGGGTCAGGGGATGGAGTACCAGAGGTGACAGTATGCATGGGGGAGGTCTCCAAATCTGCACTACTATAGTTACTAATAACTATAAGAGTTAAAAGAATATTATTTCAGGAAAGTTTCTTTTAAAACTGTTTTCTTACTTTTTAAATGTAACTTAACTTATTTTTAAATGTTCTTTAAAACATTTTTTTTCCTTACTCTGTTGTAATTTCTTACTTAGGAAGATCTGTTATTCTCTTTGCTTGTTTTCTGCACATTATATTGTCTGTGATCTTTTTCCTTTAGCCTGGAAATTTCCATTTGGCTCTTTGCTGTTCATGCCTTTGGGCTGACTCCTTCCTGCCTAGGGCTTCTCTGATAAATTCTATGACATCTTCTTGGGCTTAGCATCTGTCACCAATGTCCCTTGCTCCCTTTTGTTTGTATGTTGAGTAGTGTGGAGTCCCATTGTCTCTGGACAGTGTTAATTTAAATTTTGTTTTTAATTTCAAAAATTACAATAGGTAATAAAGATGCTTAGGCTTAGAATCTAGACCCAGTCCTAGCTGCTAGCAGTGAGTCATGTCTCACCAGTCTTTGGAGCCTCCTGGCTATGTTGGTCCTCTGAGGTATTTTTCCTCAGGATTCAAAAGAGCCCTGTCTTGATTGATGCTTACGTGTTCATGTGCACATCTTTGGGTGAACTTGTGTTGGTTTATGCAAAGTTACAGGAGCCACATCAGCAAGTCTCTGGTCTGGGTATTTTCTCATACTTTCAATTTCTAGTGACAATACTTCCTGATTCAGTCCCCCCCCCCCCCTTAGTAAAGGAATAGGTTTGAGGCAGGGGTTTTGCTATGTAGTCCAGGCTAGACTGAGGTAGAACTCCTCTCCAGCCCAGGCTGGGCTCAGATTTGTAGTAATCCTCTTGCCTCAGCCTCCTAGATATTGGAGTTGCAGATATGTGCCAGCAGGCCCTGTGTCTTGGCTTTTAAATCGAATGTAACTTAATCAAAATATTAAGGGTAGAAAATATAAAGGTATGTCATTTGTGGTATCACTACGTGTGTTTTACAGATAGTAGAAGGTTTTAACTAGGGAAAGTGAGTAGTGGCTCCTACATAGAAGACCTCCCCACAAGTGCAACTGCAGTTTCTGGTCAACCATGAGAAAATGAACACTGTGAATACCTGTGGGGCAAACCCAAACTAGCAGGAGCCAGAGCAAGTAGACCTTTGCCCAGGAACAGGCTCCTGTTGGCAGAGGAGGTGGGAAGGTGTTGAGAATTTATAAACTGTGATGGAGTCATACATGAGGAAGGAGGAGGGGCAGGTTACCAGACTGCTCTGAACTCTGGTGATACATGTAGCTCCTCCAGAACACACTGCCGTATCCCTACAATGGAGCACCGAGCAACAGAAGGACCAGAATGTCAGTTTGACCACTAGGATTCATCTTAAAGCTTCATTTTGAGGGTGGGCTTGCACATGGCTGTCTTGGTTTTGGTAATAAATACAAGGAAATGTTAGTCTGTTCAGTAGCTTTATGAGCATTTTTTATTTATATGTCTTATGTTTTTCATAAAATGTTAAAATAAAGTCTAGTAGGGGAAGGTGTCTAGTCAGGTTCCTGTTAGTGAATGTTTTATTCAGTCATCACAGTTGGGATCAATTTACTAATAGTTCAGATGATTCATTGGTAACACTCTTCTTTCTGTGCTCTTAGCTCTGAACTACTTGGGAGATAGAAAAATACAGAATGTAAATAGCAATAGAAGTGAGAAGACAGAACACACTTGCCTAAGTGTGTGCCTAGTTATTCCTTTTTATCTGACTTTCTTTTTTTCCAAGAATTAAGGGGAGCTGGTCACTTGCAGTCTGAGAATATTACGTGGCAAATTGCAGAAATACACATTTTGTAAGTTTTAGGTTGTTTGAAATCTTGGGCTGTCTTATCTACCAAGAGAGTGAAATATCTCTGTCCTTGTATCCAAACTGTATATGATGCCCACCAACTTGGCTATTGCTGGACCATAGTGCCATGTTGACATTTTTAATCTTTTACTGTACTTTTCTTAACTAAATTATTGTATAAGACAGAAGTAAAGTATATGTATGGTGTGCAACCATCTACTCTTTTAGGTCAACTTAGAATTGTAGACTCCTTAGCAGGTAAGGGGTGCTGCTTGTTGTACTTCAGAGTGACAATAAAAAGACCGAAACCTTGTATGAAGCACATACTTGGACTTGATGGGTTTTGTGAACAGGTTTTTTAAATGCTTTTCATTTTCTGCTTACTGTCTTACTTGATCAAATTATCACTTATAAATAGTTTTAAGACTATTTAAGTGGAGCTGTGACCAAGAGGCACAGTGCTACTAAAATAATGCATTGCTGGGATGTCCAGCTTTACTCTCTCTCTTAGGAAAGCTATCATGATAGAATGGTATAGTATATATGTATATGTATAAATATATATAGTGTATGTGGCTGGTAATGAAAGATCAAATATTACTATCTTCTAGAAAGACGAAAAACTTTTGATAAAGTTCAAAAACTACTATTATTATCAAATATTACTATTAAAATACAGTTTGTAATTGATGAGATTTGCTTCCCATTAATTCCATCACCTCTTGTTTCTATTAAGTTTTTCCTTTCCTAGTTCTGAAACACATGTTCCCAGTGAAACAGAGACTAAGCAATTTTCTTAAGGTAAATGATGTTGCTGGATGTTTAATCACACTGTGTGAAGATGTGTTGCTGTTTTACGTCACCCATCTAAGGCATCTTCTTATTGGTTTAATAAAGAGCTGAGCAGCCAATAGCTAAGCAGGAGAGGATAGGCAGGACTCTGGGAGTCATCTGGGGTGTGGGAGCTTTGCCAGCCAGACTCTGAGGAGGAAGTCGTTGGACATACTGTACTGAGGAGAGGAAACAAGCCCTGTGGCAGAAAGTAGAGTTAGTACAAATGGGTTATTTAAGTTTTAAGAGCTATTTGGGAACAAGCCTAAGGTAAGGCCAAGCTGTCAGAATTTATAAGAAGTCTTTGTGTCATTCATTATTCAGGAGCTGGTGATCCAAAGAAAGGCCTGTTACATTTGGTGCTCCACGTTGGGCGTCAGATTTTTTTCATCAGCTTAGTGGCTGCACCTGAATCTACCGATGTTTGTCTGTGGCCCCGAGGCCTTGAAGTCAGTGTCCATTGCTCAGGTGGTGGCCTGGTGGGATTTCTGGTCCTGCCAGCACCGTCTCTGTGGCTGCTGCCAAATGTAGCTTTTAACTAAGTCACTACCGTTCTATTTACCAATAAAGACTCAGGAATCAGATGTTGGGGTGAAAACCTGCTTAGCTCAGAGAAGCTGAGAGGCAACAAGCTGACCTTCCTTTTTGGCCTTCCAGCCATCCCAAACCAAAAAGGTTGCCAAAACTCCAAGTCCCTCTCTATTCTTTTCCTGCATCTCTTTATCCATCTCCCTGGCTCCTCTATACTCTTATGGCTAATTCCTGTCAACTAGTTGCTGGCTCCGCTTCCTGACCCAAGGTTGATTTTATTAACACAGTCTCAGCTTTCACAGTGCTATCAAATATACCGCAACAAAATGACGTGAAATTATCTGTTCTAAGAACCTTAAAAAAAGCAAAGGTGTTCCCATGTGACCCAGAGTATCCTCAGAATTGCTATATAACCAAGGCTGGTCCTAAACGTTTGCTCTTACACTCATCTCCAAAGAGTGAGCACCATGTCCAACTGACTACTTTTTGTCCTTTTGTCTTTCTCCCCAAATATATGGCAATAAATTACAGCACATCCTTTCCATCTGTTGTAGCTGTTAGAGCAGAGGCTGCATTGTGCTCGGCTCCAACTCTTTGTTTTGTTCTGACAAACTATCTATGCCAAGTGTTTTGGTCTTTAGACGTTAGAAGTAGACTAAAAATGTGTGTTTTACTCCTGCATTGGGAGGTAAGGGGTTGCGATTGTAGTTCAGTGGCAGAGCACCTGCCTAGCATGGATGGGACCTTGGGTTTATTCCCCGTCATCTCCCTAAAGTAGGAAATTTATCCAGGAGCAATCAAATGGGAGTGCTAGGTCACACATCAACTAGTTATTTCTGTACCAAAAATGTATTTGTCGCTGATCTCTGTATGGGTGACTTCTTCCAGGGTGGTTTTGACCATTGATCATCTTTAGTGTGTACAGGAGCTACCTTACACTTTATAGGGTCAGCATTGTTTATAATATCCAGTCTGCTCATTTTTATTATTAAATGTCTTGGGCTGGGAAGATGACTCAATGGAGAGCCTGAGTTTGGATCCCTAGAACCAGCATGAACATCCCATTGCTCCTTAGTGGGTGGAGGAGGAGGCAGATGATTCCCCGGGCGCTCATGAGCCACTTAGTCTGGCATGTGCAGCAGCCAACAACAAAGAGCTCGTGTCTTCTCAGGAAGGCGTAAGGAGGGGCTGCAACCTGAGGTCGCCTGCACTCTTTATGTGTATCATGCATTGCCAAGGTGAAGTATTCTGATGACTAAGAAATGAATTGTATGTATGCCAAGTTATTTTAGAATCATTTAAAGTAATTTGCATTAAAATGAGCAAAAAAAACCCATTCTTTTAACAAATTTGATTAGCATCTATGAATTGTGGGTTTTTTTTTTTTTTTTTTTTTTTGAGACAGGGTTTCTTTGTGTAGCTTTGCACCTTTTCTGGAACTCACTCTGTAGCGCAGGCTGGCTTTGAACTCAGAGATCTGCCTGCCTCTGCCTCCCCAGTGCTAGGATTAAAGGCGTGCACCACCACCGCCCGGCTATATTAATTGTTTTAAAATAACTGGTTTGGTCACAATGCTCCATAGCCCCAGCCTGGCCTCTTTGTAAGCAGTTCCTTGCTAACAAGTTTTCTTTGCATTAAATGTTTGATTCTGTCTATGTCCCTAGAAGATGTCCTAAGTGAATTGTGATAGATTCCTTCTACAAAGTTAAGTCTGTTAGTTCTCACACCTCTGGAGTTTCGAGTTCATCAGATAAGAACCTGGCATCAGTGTGAGCAACAAGAAAGGCAGCTGGCTCATCTTCACTTTAGACCATAGCTGAGTTTGTCAGATCCTGGACTCTGAGCTGGATGTAAGCAGTCAGTTACATTTAGGAAACAGGAGGTGGAAAACCTGCTCTAGTGCTGGAGCAGCCTCAGATCCTTAAGGTCTTTTGCCCTCAGAAGTATAATTTCTTTGAGTAAAAAAAAACAATGAACACAGGTTGTGCACATCACATGCACCATCACTCCTGCTACAGCTTGCTGTATGACTTGATTGGATAACATTACACACAGGGTGAGCTGTGAGTTTTTAAACAGATTAAATTTTAAAAATTAAATGAGCGCGCAGAATGTGTTTTTTTTCTTCACTCATCAGCTGCCTTTCACCATTTTCAACTTATTTTCCAGTATTAACCAACTATATAGGCTAACCTCCTTACAAACTTGGTTATTAACTAAGGATGTAATGTTCAGTGGTACAATACGTATTCTACCTAGAATAGATGGGGTCCAAAGCTGGCTCCCTGCTCTGCCCCACTGCACACTACCCACAAATCTTTAGTTTTGGTTACTTTGAAAGTTGAATTTTGTCACTATAGTTTCTTAGATTTGATCATTGTTTTTAAGGGAAAGCTTTCAGTAAGGCAGTTGCTTATCTTTAGCTCCCGTGGTCTGATCAGGCACTGTAGCTATGACAGGAAATATTGACACGGTCATGAACTTAACTTCATAAATTGAATTAAAAACAGATACAAGAGTTTGGCTAAGATCTGAGAAGAGATAAGAGAGCCGTTTATATGAGCGAAATACCGAAAGCCAAGAATTATCAGCCAAAAACATAGTATACTTGGCAACAGAATAGCCTGTGGTCACAGGGAAGGGGTGTGTTTATGTTGCAAGATGCTTTTTTTCCCCTCCTATATTGATGCTCACTTGGCCTCAGGTTGACTCTATGCCCCCTTGGTAAAACCTTACCAGTTTGGGGTAACTTGATTGCTTTCTGATTTGATAGATACTACAGTGTCACATGGTTTTTCAGGTCACTGAAAGACTATTTCAAGTTGAATGAAAACTATACTACTTGAGCACAAAAGGGAGTGTTTCTAGGGACTTTATCAGTGAATATACTTAGTAGCATCTGTGTGTGCGTGGTGGGGTTTGCAGGGACAGGTTTATTGGGTTATGGAAACCAAGAAGTCTGACTTGCCATCAGCAAGTGGCAGAACATGAATGAGCACTCCAAAGCCTCAGAGTCCGGCAGATAATGTGTGTGTAGGTGGAGGCCTAAGTAAGGCAAGAGAGCCTAGAGAGCTGGTGCAAGCCTGCAGCCGGGCCAGAGGGCAGGGGGCAGTGTCAGAGCTCTAAAGGCCTACGTCAAGGGGAAGAGCTATGTTGAAGGAGGAGTGTCAAGAAGGAGAAAGCCAGAAGTATGTGTTTGCTCTGGATTGAGTGGCAGATGAAGGTGGATCATACTTAGTCTGTAATTCCTAGGGTAACTGTGCCTCAATTGATGCTTAGATCCTCTGATAATGGCCTGTTCTGTAAACTGCCATATTTGAATTTCCATCCATGTTTCTTTTGAAGCTTCCTAAGTATCACCATCAGACCAATATTTTATAGAATCTCTTGCATAATGTGAATCTGAGATTTTAAACCCTCATTTCATTATCCTTTAGTTATTTTCTTAGATGCCGCCGCCTGGGATTACAGGCATGCACTATCAGCGCCCCGCTCTGCATCCATTGTTTGTCTACTGCCGCTGCTGTCAAGCAGGGTCTCATGTCCTTCGCTCTCAAGCTCACGTGTAGCTAATGATTCTGAAATCTACTTATCAAGTTCTGGTAGCAGAGTTGCCCCCCACCCCCATCTGTTTTTTTGTGTCACTGAAATAGCCATTATGTCAACTTTTACATTTTATTGTATATTGAGGCATTGATGCTTAACAATGAATACATTAATTGTTTGAATGGGATCCCACATCACAGGGGCCCACAGAGCTTTACATGACATATTTATAAATACATTAAAGTTTTGGCATTTATTACTCATCTACATACACTAGCATTTTGTAAAACTTAATTGGTCTGCGTACAGCTTAACAGTTGAGATTGAGATAAAGTGAGTAAAACCAAACATCTAGAAATATGTCACTGCAGTTTTCCTGGAAAGAGGCCTAAGGAAAGAATAAGTGCAGACATTGTTTTATTTTGATGAAGGCAAATTAAATCATGCAAATACTGTTGTGTATTATCCTACTCTAGTGTACCAGTTCGCAACCTCTAGGTTGCAACCCCTTTGACAAACCTCTGTCTCCAAAAATATTTACATTATGATCATAACAGTGGTAAAATTACAGTTATGCAGTAGTAACGGAGGTAATTTTATGGTTGGGGTCACCACAGCATGAAGAACTGTGTTAAAGGTTTGTAGTATTAAGAAGGTTGAGAACCACTGCTGTACAGCATGAGGGTTTTTAAAGCAGTGGCTGCTGGGTATTGGGCCATTTACTGCGGTTTGGTTTCTTTATGAAGGACCAGGTGTATCCCCCTTTCCAGCTGAACTCAGAGCCAGATAAGCTAGGTGTGCCATGTTAGATAAGCACAGACTGCCTTTTAAAATGCTTCTAATTTAGCATGTCTGTCTGAAAAGGATATGTGTTGGAAGGTGAGTTAAAAACAATGTTTATTCATAAAGTGTGAGTGTAAGGTGTGTAGGCTGCACTCTATCTACTTTACAAGTGAAAGGACAGTAAGGTTAAAGTGACTGTGCTTAATGTTAAAAGCTCTGGAAAAGAAACGTCAGTTTCCTAGTTAGTTTTCAGAACTACTTCCTTGAAGACTAATACAGCGATGAGTTGGGACACAGAGGAAAGTATTGTGTGTCATTAGGTATGATATTTGAACAATTATCAAAGAGGGGAAGCATTTGGAGAATAGTATTTTTTTTCTTTTTTCTTTTTTTGGTTTTTTGAGACAGGGTTTCTCTGTGTAGCTTTGCGCCTTTCCTGGAACTCACTTGGTAGCCCAGGCTGGCCTCGAACTCACAGGGATCCACCTGCCTCTGCCTCCCGAGTGCTGGGATTAAAGGCGTGTGCCACCACCGCCCGGCGAGAATAGTATTTTTAATAGTTGTGGTTGGATCAGGAAGGTTTCTGAATTCAAAATATAAGGGCTACTACTTGTTTTTCATGGCTGAATTTTTATTGGTTTTTACTTTTAAATTTTCATTAGATATTGAACATCAAAGCCAGACCTTGCACATGCTAGGGTGGCCATCTGCAGGGTTGCTAAAACTTTTCAAATCCCTCCCACTTACCAATAAAAAAATTGATTCATTTGTACCGTGATATTCCCAAATATCTTTACCTGATCTTATCCCAAAGGCTAAGATGCAGTGAAGGGGTTGTGTCTGCAGTGTTGTTTAATATTGTTGCACTGCTTCTGACATTCCTGGAAAGTGGTGACTAGAGAATTGATTTCCTCCACTTCGTGTTCTCTGAGCATAGGTGGGGTCTTTGCAGTAGACCAACACGGTGTAACCCTTCTGGTTACATTCCTTTCAGTGGTACTGATACTGACCAGCCAGTAAGATGTTGTTACCCTGGGTGTCCTGAACACTGTCTTCTCATAATTCACGTTGAAATCTAGTCTCAGTGTCTTGTACTGAGGTGTGAGTTCTGGAGGGGGTGATGCACGTGGCTTCCATGTGGCCTTCTCTAATACCCTTAGTCAGAATCCAGGAAACTAGGGAGGGAGGAGGCTCGTAGAACATGGGTGATGTGCAGGATAATCTGACAGGCTCTGCTTTACTGCTGTGTGTTCTGCAGACAGAAGTAGCTTACAGAGAACAGTGCTGTACCACGAAGAGATGAAATCTTCAGTATTTTTTTGTCTTATTGAGACATTTCCATTATTACAAATTTAACCTGATGTTTTGTTCATCTGTTTTTTTTATTTAATTCAGATTAGCAGTCGGCTTGAGGGTAGTTCATGTTGTTGAGTGGCAGTGGGGGTTTAGTTGCTAGACAAGAGTCACTAGGATGAAGGCTCAGTCTGTTCGGGCGGGGAACCACAACTTACAACCATTGGGCGTAGTTCTTCCGATCTTGGAAATCTGATCTAAACCCCGCTATACTGAGCTTATTGATCAGTAGGGAAACTGAAAGTTAAAACGTGTTACTAAAAAGTCCTTTTAATACCCCCCCCCCCAATTCCTTGAGGACTATGAATGACATCTTGTTGGGAACAGAATCTTTGGAGTTGTACTCAGCTCAAACTGAGTCATCAGAGCAAGCTTGCTTCAGTGCAGAAGCAAACTTTGGGCAGATACATACAGAAGAGTGGATGCTGACCACATGAAAATCAGAGAAGGAAATCCTGCTGCTCTGAGCTGAGGGAAACATGTGGATGACTGCAGTGACTCCTGAAAGGCCTACCATTGTGCTGAGTTTTGAGCTGTAGTCACTATAGCTGTGAGATGAGTTCTGTCTGCTTGGTTTTGGCCACTCAGAAGCTGCAGCCAAAGGATGTGAACTTGAGTACTTCAGCCTTGAAGGCCTGCTTCTCTTAAGTCATCCTGTTCACAGTGATAGGGATGCTTTTGTGGGGTAAATTACAGACACCCAAACACACTGTTTGAGTGCTCTGTTCTTAGAATACTGCTAGGGTTCTGGGGAGTTGGGGAGGAGGCAGCTCTCAAGGTAGAGGGTTTATTTACTGGACCAATCTCAATACTGGAAGTTGGTGTGTTAGTAGGTTGGATGGAGGTGGGAGGGCTCGGCTTAGAGTTCTTTTTTCCCAAGGCTTCTCAGTGGTCTATAGTAATAATAGCTTATGCGTAGGGATCTGGAAAAAAAGATCTCCCTTTCACCTTATGTTTGAGCATTTTCTAATTCATCCACAGTTTTCACGTAGTTACCACCAACAGTGTGTTTGTGTAGACTCTGTTTTTAACCTTGTTAGACACTTATGGTAAAGAGGGAAGGAAGTTTGAGATCAAGTCAGTTTATTAACAGGTAAAATCAGTACAGTATACTCATAATACAGAACGAAGCTGCCACAATGCTGCTGATCCAGCTGCTGCTGCCTCTTTATTCTCAAGGGAGATGGGGACCAAACTGCCAGCCACGCTTTTCAGTGGTTCTCTGCCAGCTCCACACCATCTAAGAGAGAGCAAGTGTCTCCTTCCCTGGCTTCTTACTGGGACTCATCTCTCCAGAGAGGATGACACCATTGGGCGAAGCCACTCATTACAATTGGCTAACGGGCCAACATCAGTAATTCCCATAACATTTCTACATTTTTTTTTATCTAATTAAGAAGGAAGGTTCTAATCCTAACATAATAAAATTATATACAATAATACTATTATTAAGTATTTGTCCAGGAGAAAGGAAAGGTAATAACCTTAACAAAAATGAAACTACATATAACAAGAACAATTATCAACTTAGTGAAGACTCTTAAGTTTTGTTTCTCATATGTTTTTACCTAGGATTTGGGATGACTGTAACTGTAACTATCTAGTCTTTAATCTCATCAAAGACCTGAGAAGGAAAATAATATTACCAGAGTAGGCAGGAAGTACAAGCAAGCGACTTCCAAAAAATGTAAAGAGTGACAGAAAGAGAAACTGGCCTCTGAACAGTCCCCCACAGTTCCTCTGCAGCGTCCGTCTTTGGCCTATAGGCCTGGGATAGCTGACAGAATTTTCAGAAACAGGAAAATTTGAAGGACTGTCCTACCCTGGCTTGGCAAAGTTCGGCAGTCACTTTTGTTGTGTGTGTCCTGCTTGTCTAGATTGGACAGTGTATTTACTGTCAGCAGTTGAGGCAAGGGCAGTTTCTTGCTCAAAAGGGCCAGTTTTGAGAAAAAGAAAACAAACTCCACATGGAGTGTCCATTATCCTCTCGGCCGTAGATCGGACGTCTCTAACGTCAAGACATCCTCAGTCGTTAAAGCACTTTAAATGCTGTGTTCTCTGGAAAACCTAACTAACGTGACTATAGGTCTGACAAATATGGTGACTATTAACCTGTAATTCTTAGTAACTTTATATAGCTTTAAGGACCAAAGCTTCACATTATATAAATAAGCAAGCTGTAGAGGTAATACTTTAGGCAAAAATAGAAACAGACATACAGTATAAGGACAGTAACCTCGAAATTGTAACAATATAAAAAAAAATCTTAACCAGAGGCAGAAATTTCTGTATAATTCAATATGACAAAAATAACTTTGTATATTTTTTGTATATATTGTACATTTTATAATTTTATATTTGTATATATTGTATATTTTGTATAACAATATACAAAAAAATCTTAAAAAGAAGTAGGAACATATATACAATATAACAAAAATAACTTTGAAATTGTATCGATCTACAAAAATATCTTAGAAGTAGGAACATGTACAATACAACAAAAATAATTTTGAAATTGTATCGATATACAAAAATATCTTAAACATAAATAGAAACATATATACTGTATAACAAAAATATCTTTGAACTTGTATCAGTATACAAAAATCCATGTCAATGTAATTTATTTAAAACTGATAGTTGCTTTTTTTAG
>CABHPH010065094.1:0-14901 GCA_902168325.1 Peromyscus nudipes
GGGGGGGGGGAATAAACAAGAAAGACAGCACTACGGCAAGACTTCTAGGCCAAAAGTCAATCGTAACATGAGATTGAACTTTATGAACCTTCACAAGATAGACTCTAGGTCAGCACTGTCCAAAAATTATAAGGGTCACATTTATAAATTTCCTAGTAGCTATAAGAAAATGGGTAAAAAGGAAATATGATGACCTAATTGTAAAGGCTGATTAACTCTAGAGATCCTAATACTCACTATCATTTAAGCATATAAATCAACATTTAAAACAACTTAAAAAAATATCTCCATAAGATCCAGCTGTAGGGCATTCTTTTAATTAGTGAGCAAGGGTCCACCCCTTTGTGGGTGATGTCATCCTTGGGCTGGTGGTCCTGGGTTCTATAAGAAAACAGGCTGAGCAAGCCATGGGGAGTAAGTCAGTAAGCAGCACTTCTTTGTGGCCTTTGCATCAGCTCCAGCCCCTGGGTTCCTGCCCTGCTTGAATACCTGCCCTCACTATTTCTAATGACGAACTGCTATATGGAACTGTGCGTGAAATAAACCCTTTCCTCCCCAAGTTGTTTTTGATCATGGTGTTTCATCAGAAAAATGGCAGCCCTAAACTAAGACAGCCTTGAATTAACTATGTAGCCAAGGCTGGCCTTGAACTCCCGATTCCTGCTGCCTACACTTCCTGAGTGGTAGGATAACAGGCATGCACCACCATCCCCAGCATAATTTAGATATTAAATGTCTCCCAAAAACTCATTTGTTGAAGGCTAGGTTCCCAGCTAATGGTGTTACTAGTGGTGGTAGAAGTTTGTGAATGGGGCCTGGATGGAGGAAGTAGGTTATTGGGGGCATGCCCTCAAAGGAAATATTGGGAGTCCAGTCCCTTCCTCTTTCATTGTCTATTTCTCAGCAACTACATGCTCTCCACAAGGAAATTCTACTTCAGTACAGGCCCAAAGCCACTGCATCAAGTAAATGCAGACTGGAAACTCTAAAAGCACAAGCCAAAATATCTTTCCTCCTTTAAGATGATTTCTCCCAGGAATTCTGTTACAGGTATAGAAAGATGATTAGTACACATTTTTTTTCTCATAGTAGTTCTTCAAAGTGTGGTATGTGGTTTATATTTATTACACATCTCAGCTGTAATGACATTTCAAATGTTCAATAGTCACACGTGGCTAGCAACTACCATAATAATAGTACAACTCTAGTCAATATAGGGATTAAGGAAGCTATACAAACATCTTTGCTGGACTTAATTAGGTACAAAAATAATTGAGGTGGGATTCAAACGGTATAGTCTTGCTCTGTGGTAAGGGATGATACATGTGTTTAATAGTGATCCAAATAACTCATAGAAGTATGAGGTATACCTGTCATTCTGCTCATAGATGTTGAGTCCCAAGGCATCGACACCCAGCCATAGCTCTGAGCCTTTCTTGTTCTTGATGCTGAAATAGTTCACACCATACATCTCCAGGTCTTGAGCAATCTTGAGATATTCCAGGACAGCATCCTCCCTAGATGATGAAGAACAGGAGACAGGGATTGTCACAAAGTATAGAGCTCCTATATCAGACCCAGCAACATAAAAAAGCCAGCTTGATCTGGGTTTCTGACAACGATCTTGCTAGCAGGATTGGGAAAATAGAACATAAGCAAATGATGAGAAACAAGAATACACATGATTTCTGTTCAACAAAAACTGCTGCCAGAAACCTAAATAATAAGGAGAGGCTGCCCCTTGTCTTCTGGAACATTAGCAGAAGCTATGCTCTCTCTCTCTCTCCTTTGCATTGTGACATCCTCTTATGGATCCTTTGCATTGTGACATCCTCAGACGGAGTGCTGATGGTAAAATGAGATTTGTTCCTCAACCATTAAATTCTTTTACAATATTTAAAGAGCTCCTTTCCAATTTCCTTTTAGGGGTGGAATCACTAGGTAGCCCAGAAACTTCCTTGAGATCCTGATTTTCCTTCCTTCTCATTGCTGTCAAAACTGTTTAGTATGTAGGGAGTGATGGCGCACGCCTCTAATCCCAGCACCACCTGTAATGCCAGCACTTGGAAGGTAGCGGTAAGAGGATTGGGTGTTCAAGATCAGCCTAAGCTACATGCTGAGAACATTTCTCAAAAACCTTCTGGGGCTGGCAAGATGGCTCAGTTGGTCAGAGCATTGACCAGCAAGTCTGACAATCTGAGTTCTGTTACTGGGACCTACGTGGGAGGGTAGAAGAAGAAAACACACTCCCGAAAGTTGCCTCTGACCTGCATATATGCACCCCCAGCATGAAGCTACAGTACATAGGCGTGCATCCCTCCCCATACACACAAGCATGCATACATGCACTCACACCCACACGTGAGAGAGAGCCTGCATGTGTGTGTCACACAAAATATATACAAATATAATAATTTAAAAATCATAACTTAGATCTGAGCTGGTGAGATAGTTCTGTGAGTAAATGTGCTTGACATACAACCTGACCACCTGAATTCAATATTTAAAATCCATGATGGAGAGAGAGCGAACTACTGAAGGTTGTTCTCTGACCTACAGACACTCACTGTGACACATACCCACATTCACACAACGTGTATCACGCACACACAGACACCACGCAAAATAATAAACAAAAAAATGAAGTCCTGATTTGATAATTAATGATCTTTTCAAGTTACAGTCCTTCACATTAAAATTTGGCTCTTATGAACTTTAAAAAAGCTTAAAACTAAATCACAGTCTCATAATGATTTAAGTTTGCCTTCTATATTGAAGTGCCAAAATCATCCCTACCTATCTCCCTCTCTTAAAATCCACCAATGTCCCTAATCACTTGCCTCTTCTCTGTAGACCCCACGCTCATTCTCCCTGCAAGGCCAGTGAGGCTCACAGCTGGCAGGGTGGGCTTACCTGAGCATGCCCCGGTGTTCCTCGTGCCACACCTGGATCCGCTCTTCCCACTGGTCCTTGTTGAGTTTGTGCTGCTCCAAGACTCTAGAAAGACAGTGAGTGATCAAAAAACTACAGGCCACAGGCAGGAGGCAAGGGACGCTCACTGAGCTCTCTACAGAGCTGAAGCAAACGGGAAGGAGGCCAGGGAGGTATGGCTGGTTTCCTACTGAACTCACACTGGAGCAGCCATAAGGAACTTCCTAAAAGAAGAGCTCCATCTGAGACAGGGATTCATCTGTTTGTTTGTTTATTTGTCTGTCTGTTTGTTTGTTTGTTTGTTCGTTTGAAACAGGGTCTCTCTCTCTATTATGTAGCTCTGGCTATCCTGAAACTGATTATGTACACCAGGCTGGCCTCAAACTCAGAGAGCTCCACCCGCCTCTGACTCCTAAGTGTTGGGATTAAAGGCCAGGCCCTCTTTATTCCTTTAACAACAAAGTTAATAATGTGCTGCATCTCTAAACTCAACAATAATACATCAGGAGTCTGTTTTGCGGGGCTAACAGTAGAGATAGGCAGGAATATTCTCTCCTACAACCCCTTGAGGCCAACAGCTGGTCTTTATGAAACAGCTTTGGATACAGGGAAGGGATGTAGTCTCAAACTACTCTGACGGAAACCAATAGACCTGACCCATAATTCTACCAGATTGTTAAACAGGACCTGCTTTAAATATGCCATCTGGGACATCATGGCACTGACCACAGAAGTTTCCTAGGGCACAATGACTATCCCTAATATCTCCTAATGGCATGTGTACAGGCCACAGCTCCAATTCCACTAGGGACCCCAGAATCAGGCTTGCTTAGCTTTTCTTCTCCTGTTCTAATCCAAAAGCCTACGGAAATTAAAGGCCATCTGATGCAAAAATGAAACAAAACCTTCAAGGTTAAAAAAAGAATCAAGACACTGGGGGTTCAGGTCCGTTCTGCCTCAAATGTGGGAGATGAGGCAAATCAGAGCGAGTACCTCTGTATCTCTCTTTCTTGAGCCAGAAAATGAGGAAACCGCTTGCCTTGTTTATTTGGCATTGTCATGATGTTAAAACAAATATATTAAGTGTTTAAGAGCTTTCTCCTTTGAAGTTTACAAAATCAGAAAACTAAGTAGAATGGAACCCGTGGCTTGCATAATTTTCTCTCTCTCTCTCCTGTGAATTTCTAAAATAAAATCTCATCAGTGGAAAAGAAATGGAAACGGGGGAGGACAAAACAAATCAACTCATCTTTGGTTCTACGTAAGCACCTATCTCCAGGGTAATGAAGCTTTGAAATCAGGGAGAGAAAGGGGAAAACCGCTTCGTGAGGACCGGAAATACAATAGGCTATAATACTATATGCAAATGTGCCTCTCTGAGCAGCACAGCAGTCTTTAGACAAAACCTAGTAGAAAGAAACTTATCTGGCAACCCACACAAATTGGGGATTGGGGATTAGCCAGCTTTTGGTTGCTACCCACTACCCACTTTAACCAGGTCAAAGAAGACCAAGGAACCAGCTCACCTCTGGGGCAGCAACTTATCTCCAGCCAGGTAGCCAGACTTGTGCACTTCCTTGTTGAAGTCGCCGTACTTCGACTGGACAGCATAGGAGGCCAACAGCACCGCAGTTTCCGGTGGGCAGTAAATGTCATCATTGAGAATGCCCTCCTTCACTTGCAGAAAGAACAGGCGCTGGGTGATATCCTGGATCAGTTCCTCAGACACATCCTCTGGGTAGAACTTGGCCCTGAACTTGAAGAGCAGCGGACTCTCCTTCCGCACATCCTGTGCAGTCACCTAGGAAGAACAAGAAGGTTAGGCAGCCTCTCAAACAGTGGGTTGTGGTGATGGGAGAGTGTCTGTAAGGTACTGGGAAGGCACTGAGAGATTTTAAGTTCAGGTAGTCTCCCAAGGCAGGGAGGCCACTCTCCTCGTAATTTAAAACAAAATTAAACCACAGAAGTATTACTTTCACTGGGGAATCTTATATACATTTCTTCCTCTTGGAAATTTTCTTCTTAAAATTTCTAATACACACTGATGACAGAAACCACCATTATCTAACAATATCTTAATGATTTCAAATTCTGAGGGTAGATTAAGAATACTCCTCTTTTTAAAGCTTTTTTTTTTTGTAAAACTTATTGTATTTTATATTTTTTTTCTGTTTGTGAGTGCTGTGTCTAGTGCATGCATGGCACCTATGCTGGCCAGAAGAGGGCATTAGATCCCCTAGAAGTATAGTTACAGGCATGTGTGAGCTGCTATGTCAGCGCTGGGAACTGAATCCAGATCCTCTGGAAGAACAGGCAGTGCTCTTAACAGCTGAGCCATCCATCTCTCCTGCCCCTAAAGCTCCTCTTGGAAGTCTTCTCCTATGTTGTAAACTATTGGAGAAGAGCAAATCTGGTTGAAGCCACAGAATTGTCTTGGTTAGACGGTTATCAGACGACCTTGAAAGCCTGAAAATGGCTCCTAATTTGCCCAGCAAAATGGCCACTGTTGGGGCCAGCAGCATGACTCAGAAGGTAAAGGCACTTGCTTCCAAAGCTGGTGACCTCATTTAGGTCTTAGGGAACAACAAAGTGGAAGAGAGAACCAACATGGTTACCATGGCATACATGCACGCACATATACACATGCACAGACATGGTAAATAAATGTAATTTTACCAAGTCTCCATTCTTTAATAAAACAAGATCTTTGAAGCAGAAGTGAGATGCACACCTCTAGATACAATCAGCAAAATGAGCCACAGCACAGTATTGAGAGACCTGTAAGGTCAAAGTCAACCAGTTTGGGTAGGAGAGGGAAGTCTTGCCAGGTGTCTGCAGATACTACCTGGGGCAGTGTTTGGGCTCTTTCTTACAATCCTACAGACCTTATGAAAGGGATTTCACACCTTAAACCACTCAAAGCTTTGGTCCACAACAAGTCTAAACTAAGGAATCATCTCCACTCCTTTTGGTGTGGCCATCTTGCTCAGAAGTCAAAGTTGGAACACAGCAACCTTCCCTTAGTTGAGTTCTCTGCCTATATTTTGATGAAAGTAACCAAGAAGATCAGATGTTCAAGGTTACCATCTGCTACATATGGAGCTTTAGACCAGCCTACAAGAATCCCTCTCTCAAAATAAAAAAGGAGGATGGGAGTCATGGAAGCTGAAGAACCAACCATGCAGACAGATGAGAAAACACCTTTTGTCTACAGACAGCACAATCCTACACAAACATGGAAATTTTTGTCTGAATTAGGACAGCTGGCTGAGTGTGGTCATTCCCCTCCGTATAACTTTTTCAACTAACACTCTAAACACTGTTTCCTTTGTTGTTTTGTTCAATATATTACTGATTAAGTAGCTCAGGTTTGCTAGCTGGTGCATGTCATTAGCTGGAACAACTTCTGACAGAGCAGTAAGTGATTACCTTCTTATTGAGTTTCAGCCAAGTAGAGAAAGCTTTTGTGTCCTGGTACTGCAGACCAAAGAACCAAACTTCCCTCAAGCCAATTGTTTTCACCACCTGGAAAAGACAAAACAATCACTGGTTTAATATCTATCCTGTGCCAGGAATTAAAGAACATAAAAGTGAAGCATCTTAATCCACCCTTAAAGGGTTTAAGGTACTGCTAGTCTGGAAAGGAAATATACTTAAAGCAGCAGTCAAGAAGTGCTGTCTATTGGCAGTTGATGGCTTCTGGAGCAGTAAGAGTCCATTTTCTTCAGAGATGTGGCCTTTAGTAGGTTTCCATACTCAGTGAATGGTTCTATACCTATGACCACACTGGCAAGACTAATTAGACTCTGTGGGTTAAAAAAATGAGTACATGAAGTTGGGAAGGAGAGGGTCTGAAAGCAGCTGGAGAAAAGTGAATACGATCAAAATGTACTGTATACATGCATGAAATTCTTAATTAATTAAGAAAAATGTATTTTAAAATGAATTAATGTCATAAAAGGAGTCTAGATTTTTTTAAAGAACATGGAAGTAGAAGGGGAACTATTTAAGAAAAGGACAAGGGCCAATGGATGAAAGGAGGGTCATTATGATCAAAATATAATACATGTATATGAAAATGACAAATCCTTTTTTTTTTACAATTAACATATGTTTAATGCACAATAAAAAAAGAAAAAAAAGAAAGGACTGATATCAGCTTCTTTCCCTACTAAGTACTACTGTGAACACTGGCACACACCAATAACCTTACATCCATTATCATCTTCAATTCTCAAAAGAGCCCTACGACAGAAGTCCAGTGATGCCCACTTTACAGATAGTAATACTAAAAGTCCAGAAATGAAATTATATGCCCAAGGTGCAGATAGTAAGTGACTAAGTCAAGATTTAAATTGTCATTTTTTTTGTTTTTTTGTTTTTTCAAGATAGGGTTTCTCTGTGTAGTTTTGGTGCTTGTCCTGGATCTCACTCTGTAGCCCAGGCTGGCCTCGAACTCACAGAGATCCACCTGCCTTTGCCTCCCGAGTGCTGGGATTAAAGGCGTGAGCCACCACCGCCCGGCCTTTATGTAGTATTTTTAAATCAAGGCAATTCTCATACTTTCTGCCACTGCCTCCCTTCTCCTACAATGCTATATAGCTGTCTGCTCCCAGAATGCATTAGAGACTGCAGACAAAGATTCTTGGGTTAACCCTTGTCATATCCTTCTGGGGTACTCTCATATATTGTCCTTTGCCATTTTCATTTTTCTATTTATTGTAAAGGAGGATATTGCATTGGGCATGGCAATGCATGCCTGTAATCCCAGCTCTCAAGAGGAGGCAGAGGCAGGGAGGTCAGAAGCTCAATGTCAGCATCCTTGGTTACACAGAGAGTCTGAGCTCACTTTGAGCTACATGAGATCCTGTGCCAAAAAGGGAGGCATGGGCTGTGCTTAATATCAGCACTCAGGAAGCAGAGGCAGGCTGGTCTCTGGTCTCTGTGAATTCAAGACCAGCCTTGTCTACATGGCATGTTCCAGGTCAGCCAGGGCTACATATAGAATGTCTGTCTCAAATTAACCAAGGAAGCATGTTTAATAAGGCACAGATGAAGAAACAGAAAAGGTGCCGAGATGCAGCTGGAGTGGTGCAGAGTTCCTATGTCCCTCCAGGAACTTCTACCTGTCCAGCCATCTAGAATCTCCCCACCTTAGGCCTTCAGGTTTTTATGAAAGAATTACATCATTATAATTGACAGTCATTAATGTCATCAATTCAAATTTCACAGCTGTCCTTTATATTTAGAAGGTGGAAGTGATGTCAATATCTAAGACAAAGTCTCACTTGGAATGCCCCAAGAAAGAACACTTGAGAAGACAAGTTGGGGAGCATAGTATATGAATACCCATTACCCCAAAGCTATACTGTTCCTGGGTACTGAAGTATTTGTGGCCAACCTTTGTCCTATGAAGAAGCTGAAGGGCCTGTATTGCCCAGTGCCCTTAGACTGAACAGAAGACAAGAAATGGAGGCCTGCAAGGACAAGACAGATGGAGTCTATACTCAGGTCCTGACACTAGCATGTTGATGGACCAGTTGTAGGCTGCACACCAGCATTTGATAGCCACACTAAAGCTGAGCCACATCACACAGTCCCCATCTTTTATTTGGGGTATGCAAGGATGGAAATAAAACTTTAGATGAGTAGAAAATCTATAAGACTTAACTAGAGATAAAAACAAAGACCCAGAGTTGCCAATGTTCTTTCTAGTAAACAAATCAATACATTCCCCCACCTCACACAACAACCACTCTGAGAAGAAACCATGTTCTAAGATATCACACTTTCTCTTTATAGTTTGATATTACATATCGGGAACAAATATCTTCTATCTGTAATTTGCAGCCAGTTTATTTCTTTTGTTGATTCCAATTTCCTCATTATCTAACTGGGAGGACAATTGTTAAATGATATCACATGTAGGGATGTGTATAGGATGATTTTTTAAAGCTCTTTCTTGTCCTGTATTTAACATAGGACCCAAGTAATAATTCTGATTTTTCCGTGAGGTTTCAGAATTATAACTGAAATGCAACTGGTGGGAAGAAGAAAAGTTCCATAAACATTCAGATCCTAGAGAGATTAAAAGGCCCACTGAAGATAGTATAGACCACAGGGCTAACATGCCTAGGTACTAAAGGAGGGGGGCGTAAAAGGAACAGAACTGGTAAAGCAACAATTGGCCTTTACCTAAACCAAGAGTCCAGTTGTGGCAGCTCAGAAAACCTAAGACTGAAGGGGATTTTGTTATGAATACTGCCTCTTCTTTTGTGAGCATAGGGAAATCAAAACGATATGAATTTTCCACTTCCTTAAGCTCTTGAGCTTGGAGAGATGAGCAGTCTCTCAACCTATGCTGAAGTTCCAAAGTGAGGATACGGGAGGAAGGAAATACAGTCTGAAGTCAGAACTGATATTGAAAAAGAACAAAGACAATAGAGATGACCTGTGACTACAGGCTACAAGGAAATCTCCAATTAAGGTCCATGGTGTGATGGGGGCCATTTGATCGGGCAACTCCTGGCTCCATTTCCAATTCCAAGAACAAGGAAATTGGGCCAAGAATTACTCACTTCCAATTTTTATTGTAGCCAAGACCTCTATTTAAGGTGGGGCAGGGCTTGGGGGAGGAAAGACCCTGTTTTTCAAATTTTCAAATTAGATACTAGAGAAAAGTATCTAGCTCTTTGTTCTAGGAACAAACCTTTGTGGGGCCAGTGAGTAGAGTCCTTATAATGCTGAGAAATGGCTCCTTCCCCAGGGGAAAAAATATTTGCTCCCTTTGGTACCAGACACCCCATTCATATGACCTAAGCTAGTATTCCTCAAAGCTGCCCTTAAGAAACCCTTAAGCAGTAGAACACAGTGAATGACTATACCAAAGAGGCCTAGGGGTATGGTGGAATTGAGAGGTGCACTAAAAAAAATCATGAATCAAGATAAGTGGGAAGCTATCCCAATAAACACATTTTGGGTGAACAAGAAAACCAAAACAAAAAAACCTAGAGACTGTGAATTCTGTTCTGTACTCTGCACTATTTCCCCAAATAGACTGTGGAGAGTAAACAGGGTTAACACAGTATAGGCTAGTAAACTGATGTCCAGTGATGTGCCTATTAAATTCCCTTCAAATTAAGTGTGCATCCTCATATATAAGTACTGCTCTCGGCTGTGGTCAGTGCAGTCTTGAGCTCACAGCAGCTGTGATTAGCTACCTAAGATGTGAGCGAACAACCTGTCGTGGAAAGGGCTTTGTGACGCCACACCCATCCCTGAAGATCTACAGGCAGTTATTGGTGGGTACTCATGCTTCTGTAAATGGCCCTAAGGAAACTCACTGGTGGTAGTGATAGGGGGCAGACATGAAAGTAGAAGAGGGACTAGTTGGGAAGAGGAAAAAGATTGGCAGAGCTAATGGGAGTAAGGGAGGAGTGGATATATCAAAATCCATTAAGTACATTTATTGAAAATGCCATACCAAGTTGGCCATGGTGGTGCACGCCTTTAACCCTAGAACTCAGGAGGGAGACAGGTGAGTCTCTTGAGTTTGAGGCTAGCCTAGTCTACAGAGCAAGTTCCAGGACAGCCAGGGCTGCTACTACTACACAGTAAAACCCTGTCTTGAAAAATAACAACAACAAAAAAGAAAAACCAATTATTATGTGTAATTTATAGACGGTGATAAAAAAAAACTACAAAGAAAGAAAACTGAACTTTAATAAAAGGAAGAGATTTGCCAGTAAAAAAATCATTGCTAATTTCTAGGAGTTTCAGGGCGTAAGACAGCATTCTACTTATCTCTTTTTTTTACTTGTAGAAGTCAATTCATGTACTATCTGCATCTATCTGAGTAACAAATCAATGACATCATGAGCCATCTCAGAAGCCCAGAGCTGCATCATAAGCAAGGCCAGAGCCTTAAGAAAAATACAGCATGAGAAATTATGTGCAAAATTGCATCAATGCCCAGACATATGAGGCGCACTAAGATTCTAATACAGGCTTGGCAGCAGCTGCATCACCACCCACCTAAAAGCAAATCAATGTTTAACTGGAAAAATCTGTAAGATGCTACCACAACCTCTGCTTCTTCTGCTCCACATAGCTTGTACTCCAGTGAGCATCTTCTTCACAAAACAGACGCTACTGTTTCTGTTTAGGGAGTAGGCTAAAGAAAGGGAGCTCGCACAGGGCATAGTTGACAGAAGGCACTGGGAAAAAGTAGAATCTAATATCCAGGTTCAAGTTTAAGCTATATCACTCCTTATAGCTATGTGACCTTAAGCAGAACTTTCCCCCTCACTAAGCCTCAATTCATCATCTGTAGAATGGGGATACTACCAATATTAGTGTCATAATAGATGTTAATCATCCTATAAAATAAAACCAGAAAAAAAGAAGTCCTAATGCAAAGTCAGCCAGTCATAAGTACTTTACTGAGCCAGAAAGCTTTGTGATTTTTATGGTTCCTTCAACTGAACTCCCAGGACATTCCACATACATTTGGCTCTTAAATAGATCAATTATTAGAATGGCTGAGAAGCCAGGCAGGATCTCTATATACATATAAATACGTATGTGCAATAGCAATTAGTGAAAAAAAAAGAGGCCTGTGAATCTGAAGGAGAGCAGGGAGGGATGTATGGGAGAGTTTGGAGGGAGGAAAGGGAAAGGAGAAATGCTGTAATTATATTAGAATCTCAAAGGGCAAAAACAACGTTATTCACAGTGGTAGCCCTGCCACCTAGTGGCTCCTACAAAATTCAAGATGAAGTCATTTGAAGAAGCTGCCTTAAGTGATTAAAGCAAGCAAGTACAGCATGCCTGAAGCAAAACGTGTTCTTTCTCTTTCCTGGCAGAGAGCACACTCACAAACAGAGGTAAGTGGAAGCAATTGTGGGCCCCATTCCCATTTCCCACCAGGCCCTGGGCCTCCTCAAGCTATGTTTTCCCATTGTTGCATGTTATTTATCACTGGGTGCCAAGAAATAGGCTTCCTCTTTATTTTACTTCCCTTCTGGTCATAGGCCAGATGCCTGCTGAGTTCCAGAATGGCCCTAGAGCTTTAGTCAATTCCTTTCAAGCCCCAGTTCTGCCAGAAGGGCTTCCTTGAATGATGGATCTCAAAGTCAGGTAGAACTGATTTCTTCCCTATGCTTTATCAAGCTAGAGGAAGAGAAGAGTTCACATCTGTGGATTCTCATTCTCATTTGCTTTCACCTCAAGGGAGATAGTTGCTTAGTATCTTGTCAAGATATTTTATCCAATAATTTTCACCTATGATATCACAGCTCTGACCCTTCTGACCTCACAGAGTGGCTGTATTCTTTTTTCTGTGGTAGCCTCTCAGGGGGCCTATGGACAGAAAACACATCTTCTCTGAGACATCTCGAAGCTAGAGCACCCTCATTAGCCCCACACAGTGTGGTGCAGTGGGAGAGAAGTATGTTTGTGCAGAAATGAATTCGAAACTCCATATCACAACTTGCTGGTGACATGACCTACTAAGGTATGTTCTTTGTCCTTTTAGGGACAGGATCATCGTGATGATTAAAGAACCCAGCTATATGTAAAACCTCACGTACTTATCACTTCCAACCCAATTCACCGATTTTCAAGACTATAATGTACTGTTACTAACAATAATCACCATGTTGTATAATAGAACTCAAGGTCTTTTTTTCATTTGTTCATTTGTCTGTTGAGACAGGATCTCATGTTGCTCAGGCTAGTCTCAATTAAAGCTCATTAAACTCTTGAGAATGGTCTTGAACTCCTGATCCCTCTGCCTCTGTCTTCAGAGATTACGGGCTACCAAACCAACTTCAGAGTCACTATAATCTGAATGAAATTTTAGCTAAAGCACCTACCCAGGGATAATCTATAGTAGGTGCTCAATAAATATACTTCCCAAGACATTGCTGAATTCGAATCCGTAGAATGGGGATACTACTAACATGTATAAATTATCTGGTTTTCTCTCTCAGTCTTTTTCTCGATGATTATGAAAGATTAAAATCTTTTAAGGGCTCTGTTTGGGAGGCAATAACCTTAAGCCTCCCAGCCAAGAATGCTTGCACATGTCTAATTCCAGGAGTCGGGAGGCTAAGACAGGAAGATTGCTCTGAGTTCCAGGCAGCCTGGACTACATAATAAGTACCAGGTCAGCCAGAGTTATATACCAAGACCTCATTCCCTGCCCCAAAAAAATTACCATTCCAATCTGCCCAGGGCTCACAGCCATAGAGGCCTCCTACAGAACTACACACACAGTACGTAAAGCAAACAAACACTAACAATGAATTACCAAGTAGAGACTTTCTGAAGTTAATAAAATTTTGCCCAGAGATTGTATTTTACCCCAGGCTCTCAGTCGTGTCTTCCTTGCAGCCATCTAAGTCACGTCTTAGTCCCCCTTCAATGCAAAAGGACAAAGCCCAGTGGTCAGAGCAGGGAAAGAAGGGTATAGCGATCAGTGCTTTGGGAGAGGAGTGAGCAGAAGCAGAACTCTGGAAGGAGCCTAGGAAGAGGTCAAAGTAAAATCCACCATGACTGACACTCTCCCCTCGCTTGGCACCTCTTCCTAAAACCTTACCACCTAAAACAAGGGACCCAGGAGCTTATGTGGTATAGTGGATACCTCCTCATGTCTATCTTACAGACTACTAGAAGCCAATCCGGAAGACATGTTCTGCCAGCTGCCTGTCTCCTCCTATCAACTCAAATGAGGCATTTTCTTTCTTTTACAGAAAAGGGTTGTCTGAACTCTAAACAATGGGAATACAGAAGAAGGAGAAGCAGATGTGTAGAAAACGTGGCAGAGATAAATTTTTGAGAGACAACCAAATTTGAGGAACCATTTACAGATAGGGAAACTGAGGCCCAAAGAAGAGAAATGTTTGGGTGAAACAAGAAATCAGTGATGGGCTGGAGAGGTGGCTCAGAGGTTCAGAGCACTGGCTGCTTTTCCGGAGGTCCTGAGTTCAATTCCCAGCAACCACATGGTGGCTCATAACCATCTATAATGAGATTTGGTGCCCTCTTCTGGTGCCAGAAGATTGTACACATAATAAATAAATAAATCTTGAAAAAAAAAAGAAAGAAATTAGTGGCAAAGCCACCGCTAGACATCTAGTATCCTTTCAAATTCACTAGTCCATCCCTTTAAAAGCTCTCCAATATAGAACCCACATGAAAACCTTAATATAATCAAAATGCATTCAGTCACTGCAGACCAGTACTATACTCACTTGTGAGCTACGGAAATGTCAACACATAACTTATGTGTTTAAAAGTTCCTCCAACTAACTTGTATTTTCACAAATTAACCATCAGTGATTACCCTACGCCATTCTAAACAAAAACACAAAACAAACTCCAGAAAAGGAGTAAGTTCCAACTAAATCTAAAATTAGATCGTCAAGCCTGTCTCCCAATCCTAGTATATAAATGAGACAAGAAGCATCATGGTGTTAGAAGGGGAGCCATCATTTACTACTCTACTATGTGCTTGTACAAAATACTTTCTTCCAAGCTATTTGGGTTTTCTTATTGTCTTGTCTATTTCTGATCTGGAATTTTGTGCAACCTTATATGTCACAGTAATCAGGTTTCTTGGGGAATGGTAAAGATACAAATAATAATACATTTTTATAAAACAAAAGGCCTGTAAAGGAAGCATCAATTTTTTTCCCTTCTTTCACATTTGTGTATGTGCACAGACACACATGCCACAGTCTGCATATGGAAGTCAAAGGGCAACTTTTGGGCACTGAGGCACACACCTATAATCCTAGCACTTGGGAGGCTGAGGAATAAGGATTTTGAGTTAGAAGCCAGCCTAGGCTGTATAGTAAGTTTTAGGGACACCCTGGGCTTTTTAAAGAGACTTGTCAATCAGATAGATAGATAGATAGATAGATAGATAGATAGATAGATAGATAGATAGATAGATAGATAGATAGA